>ML372936.1:0-19493 GCA_005239525.1 Nicotiana knightiana | reverse complement strand
TCTTAACGGTTTGGCTTATCGGTTATCGGCTTTTAAATGTATTAATCCGCTAGCCACCCGATAAGATATCGGGCGGATTGGTATCGGTTTACCTCTTATCGGACGGTTATCGGGCGGTTTATCGGCCTAATTCTACCTATGGTAATCGACTACTAATTATACCTACTAATGTAACTCCTTGGGTAAACTCTGGTCTAAGACAGTAAGACTAGCAAAAACAGAGGTATTAAGTCATTAACCAAATTCATATTACTCTATCATATTCAACATTTAACCGTGTGCATACATTTGAGGTTTACAATGGATGAATAGGGCAGACGGGCGACGACAGTAGGCGTTAGGAAATAGGAAATTAGGAATTAAGTTTAAGGTTTCTGTTTGTTTAAGAATTAGGAGAGTGGAAGGGTTTTTGTCATTTTGTGTTTTGTTTTTGATATTTAATATATAATATATAATTATATATGGATAAAAATAAATTTTATATTCTTAACGGGTTAACGGATTAGCCGTTAAGAAAATTGAATAATCCGCCCCCAAACCGATAAGCCGTTAATTAAAAAATCCCAATCCGTTCCCCGTCCGTTAAACCGTTAATCCGATACCGTTAAGCCATTAAGCTTCGGTTCGGTTTGGTTTTCGGTTTCGGATCGGTTTTGAACACCCCTACACTTTATAACACGCATCATGTCTCAATTTATATTACTACTAGGAACAGTACTGTATTCTTTGTTATCGTGTCACTTCCGCAAAAGTTGTTCTCATTTCCTTCCACACATTTCATTCCTGTATTCATTGGATCCGAGGTTACATCAGTTGAAATATATCATATGATCATAGTTTGAAAATTTAAACAGAAATATGGAATCAAGACTTAAAATTTTACCTTGTGTTTTTCAAATGTCTCTACTTTTTTCCCTCCTTTTTCCAGTGCTATAAATATTACTAAATTACATTAACAAAGACAGCGTGATGTGTGAATTTTTCACGTCAAGATTGGCTAATTGGCCATTATCACATACGTACTCAATTAATTGATTTAATGGTAACGCTACCAAACTGATACACGTCAGCATCAGATTTTACTCTCTCTTTTTTTCCACATGAAACTTATTAGCGAGGACCCTAAATCCTGAGGCGCGAATGATTTGTGGATTAAGGTACATGACCAAGTTACACTCAACCATGTAAGTTAATTTACGAACTACGTTCTCTATAATGACACATGGTAACTGTGCCGGACCTAGTCCACATATCCCGTTTGAACGGGGCCGACGGGAGCCTAAGACCACTAAGGCAATAGTTTTAGGCCCTTAAAATAGTTAGGCCCCAAAATCTATAAACGATATATATAATATTTAATAATTATGCACATTGATAGAATTTTTAAATCATTTGGTTCAAATAGTAATAACTAAAAGTTTTACACGTCTTAAATTGTAGTTACTTGTTGTTCCTGCCTTTAATTCTACCCAATTTAAATCGATTTTCTTACCATGTTAGCTTAGAATAATTTTCTTATTTCTATGAGTGTTTTGTAGACATTTTTCAAGTTGCTTTGATAAGTAATTATTAAAATTAATAACATTGAATGACTCTTGAAATGTAGTAGTTACTTTCAACTTATATTAGAACCAAAAAATTTAAGAGAAACTTTATAATTATAAGAATACTCTAATTTTAGCAAACTCAATCAGGTAAAAAGTGTTAATTCAATTACCGTTCTATAATTTCTATATTAGTTGCCTCGGTTGAAAAAGTTTTCAAGACTATTTCACTAAAGTTCAACATTGGTAATAATTAAAACTGATTATAATTTCTTTAAATTTCGATAAATTATAAGAGTAAAAAAAATTTAAAAATTTAAGACCTTTACTTTTTATTTTCGCCTTAGGCCCCACATAATTACGTGGAGCAGCCCCTGCGTTTGAAGTGTTAGTCAGGACTTCTGGGATCATTCTGCAGCAAAACTTTAACCTACGAGATATTAAAGATGTGACCACCGCATCACCCATTTCTATCTAGCTGTTACGTTATCGTAATCAGCCGCGCACAAAAAGAAAAACGATGATGTACCATATCCAATTGTGCTTGTTCTTTGGATTATCAATTCGTTGGAGTTACTCGACCCTACTTTATTTTCATGTCACTTATGGCACATATAGTTTCATAACATAGTCGAGAATATCATAGAATTTAAACAAAAACTAGGTAGATTCTACGTTAGAATAAGATCTAGAACATTGCCCACATATATATGAAAATCCATATGTACAACATATCATATTGTAACATTTAAGATGGTGATATATATACACATAAAAGAAACTACAATGAGGTAATAACATTTCCACTCTTGAAGCACTGTGTTCAAGATTAATTAGATATTACACGATAAATTTGTATTTATCATTATTCATGAATCTAGGGATAATAATATATGTATCCCTTTCACACAATCATCGATACAACAAAATATTAAATAATCCTACGTGTTTAATCGTCCCACATTATATAAAAACTCAGTGAGGATCGATAAACTATTATTGATTCGTTATATTATGTAATGCAACATGCATTAGGGTTTTCATCGGAGAAGAGCTGCGGAGGTGGGATTCTCTCAATGACGTAAAGTGGCTGATAATAATACATCATCTTATTAATGTTCATTTGATCATGATCTCCAATTGGAATAATCTCTTCTCCTTCTTTCTTATCTTCTCCGGCTTCTTTTTCGCCGCCCTCTTTCTTTTCCTCCTCCGGTGGTTTTTCACCGTCACCGTCTTTCTTTTCGGCAGCTCCGTCGTCGGGCTTAGCTTCTTCAGCTGGCTTTGCCTCTTCTGGTTTGGACTCTTCAGGCTTTGGTTCTTCAGGGGGCTTTTCGGGTTCAGGTTGAGGTACAATTTTGGCTTGCTTTTTGGTTCGTCTATAGACGTATTCAACGAGCTTGTTGGCGTCCATGGTTCCTGTAACCGTAACTTTTCCTGTGCTGGCTTCTGTTTCCGCAGTTCTTACTCCTAAATTGAGGAAGACAACTACTATTCATTACTTGGTGCATGATTAATGTTATAAAATTAATTACTGTATTACTGTTGAGTTTGTATTATTATGTACTAAAAGTAGAGTAATACGTGATATATGTGACAAGTCAAGACAAAATAGTTTGCTTTCTAATGGAATCTGAATCGATAAATTCTTAAGGTCAAGCATATTATTCCAACCTACAATAGTATCTACTTTCCAGACTAATTCAGAGAGATTCGACAGACCAATAGATTAATTACCCATCATTCTCAGGTTTCCTTTCATGGTTTTCTGGTTATTAATTAGGGGCAAGTTATTTTTAAAAAAGTTACTCTCTCCGTTCTAAAAATAGTTGCTCAAATAGTCAATATTTTAATATGTATTTTCCATTATATTGATACAAGAAAAATTACAAATCATAGTATTTTCTTATAATTTTCAAATAGTTAAATATTAAATTAATTTAATCCAAATTTACTTCAAAGATTAGTTAAACTGACCCGAGAAGCTAAAGATAACAAGTACTCCTATTTTGGAACGAGGGAGCACTTAATATTTCTAAACCTTGTATATGTGGAAAACACTCAAACAGTCGTGCACCTGACATTAATTGTCCCACCACCAACCTTAAACATGAATATGAGATATACTCTTTTAACTTTACGTTGCCATGTACTATTACTCATTGAATTAAGCTCTAGTGTGAAAATATTCAGTATCTATTTATTTTAACATGTTACAGATAGTAATACGTATCATGTTTATTTTAGAAGTTTTTTTTACACTACTCAATGTATAGATGTTAAATTCAGAAAAGGTGAAGTAAAAACAGTACATGGTTTGCAGTTGAATTTACCTCTCATTCTGAGAATCTTCTTTTTAAGTTGCTCGGCGCAGGCCTCACAATGCATGTTGACGTTAAGCTCTACCGTAGTCAATCCACTTACCTGAAATAGATAGCGATCCAATATTTACATTATAATCTTTTATGCATACTTACCAATCACTTCAAAAAGCAATAACATATACTATATATATATATATATATATATACAGCCACAAAATTACCTGTGAAGCAACAACTTCAGGAATTGGTTCACCCTCAGCTTCCGGTAGGGGTGACAACACTTTTGCAACTCTCTTGGTTTTCTTCGTAATCCTGTCACATACTGCTTGTGGCTCTATTACTCCTTTTATTGTTACTTGGTTTTGCGCCATGTCTATGACTACTCCTTCAACCCCTGCTCCAATTACATGCAAATTCAATCTTAGAAAACGGAAGCGAGTTTTAAGACTGGATTCCACAAGTTCAACTAAATTCATTACGTATTGTTTAAAAGACGTCGAATGTATACAAACCTCTAATCTTTGAAATGGACCTCTCAATTTTCTTGGCACATCCAACACAATGCAAGTCAACGTACAAAACGAAAGGAGAAGGTGGTTTTGGCTCTTCTTTTTTCTCCTCTTCTACTTTCTCTTCTTTCTTCTCCTCTGTTTGTTCTTCCTTCTTTTCCTCTACTTTCACTTCTTCCTTTATTGGCTCCTGCGGTATTACATCCACAATCTCATCAATTCAATAAACTTACAAATATTTATTCAAGAAAAAGAGAAAAGGAAAACAGGAGTAATATACTAACCTGTTGAATTGCTTCACCCATTGTATCTGTGTTCTATGACTATAATTGAAAAAATACGGTCAGCTTTTATATGGTTCAAAGTAGTAGAAAAGGGACTGAGAAGAGAATCAAAGTGCAGTTATATGACAAAATAAGATTGTAAAGAGAGGTTGGGCGGTGCGATTATTATCCTACAAAAGCAAATTCTGTGCGATGGCAGAGCACATGCAGGGCAACTAACTACAATAAAATTAATTCCTTTCTTTTTGTATATTAGCTAAGCTTTGTTAGGGAAGAACAAGAACACAAGAGAGAGAAGGGGGTTTCCAAAGAGTAGGGGCTAACCAAATTTATAGACATAAAATAAAGGAATTCAATAAATAAAAAACAATATAGGGAATTAATAGGAGAGAGAAAACAAAAGGGAATATTGCAAAAATACTATAATTTAATTCACATTCTATTACGTTGCCTAGGTTTCAAGAACCATTGTCTCCTGTTTGAGTGTGTTCCACTCTAATTAATCACCTACCTAATCACATAAATTTGTCTTAATACATTCACCCTGATCATACTAATAATTAGCTAAAACCATGATCATTTTACTTCATCTAGGCATT
Organism: Nicotiana knightiana; assembly: GCA_005239525.1. Taxonomy (NCBI): domain Eukaryota; kingdom Viridiplantae; phylum Streptophyta; class Magnoliopsida; order Solanales; family Solanaceae; genus Nicotiana; species Nicotiana knightiana. The sequence continues at coordinate 14,233 of ML372936.1, read as the reverse complement.
AATAAGACCTTTAATTCGCCATTTTCCTACTCTTTCTTTTAGTTGTAGAAAATTCGAAACCATGTTGGATGCTGAACTGCTAATGATCTTAAGGTTATGATAATTAAACACGTGGTGCCTCGTATGAAGATTGTTAAGGGATCAGTAACTACTGCTACTAATACTCGTATTGCCGCTGCTTGACAAGGAAAGGACGAGCGAGCGAGCGAGGACCATGCATTATCTGAATTTCTTTTTTATATCATCAATTTCGAGGTACTTTTTTCACATAAATTTATCAGCTTTGTGTGATAGAGAAAAAGTATACTAGTACTATCTCGGTAACCTTTACTCTCTCCGCAAAATAAGTAATTGTTTTTATTGTTTTCACGTATATTAAAAAATTTATATTTTAATAATAAAATTGATCATATTAATTTTTATTATATTTTCATATAAATACTTCTAATATATATTTCAATATTATCTACTCCAATAATAATATAAGAAAAAAATAATTAATTTACTTTTAAAATCTGAAAATATTATTTATTTTGAACTATAAAAAAAAATTAAAAAATTACTTATCGTAGATTTGAAGAGTAAATGCTGCGATACAACTTCGTAACTTGAACAGAAATGGGAGTTGGGATCAAACTATTGAGATGCGAAATCGCTAATGATTTGCGTGTAAAGTTCTTTGTGCTTCAAAGTTGGTATCACATGGGTTGTTTCATTTCTACATCTCAAACCAACCTCCCCCCCTCTAATTCTCCCCTTTTTTCCTCGAGTCAAGATTTAAATTTATTATTAGATTCTTATTACATTAAGGTTATTGAATTATAAATGAATATTTAATGAATTTTTAAAATAAATTTAGAGTTTGAATTAAAACTATTACGTTCGCCAGGACCATAAGCTATATTCTAGCTCCACCCTTATTCTCCCCTCTCCTTGCTGGGAAAAAAGTACATATAATCCAGTTTTTACATTAAATCATATTAATATATTATGATTAAGTGATCAAATAAATAAAAGTAAATATTAATTCAATTATGATAAACAATAAAATGTACGCAAAACACATAATATCATGCATTAATTTATTTGAATTAAATAGTAGATGTAAATCAAAATGTACTATCTTACCCAGGGCTAAAAGAAAAACAAAACCCAAAAGCAACACAAAAAAAAACAGAAAGAGACTAAGAAAAAAGGGAAACAGAAACACGTACAGAAAAGAAAATAGATGAAATTCTGCCGACTTAAATTACTATCTTTGTTTGTATTTCATGTGCCTTTTTTGGGGGGTTTGTTTATCTATGGATTAATTACAGAATTCATAACTTGATAATTCACTACACCAACCTTACCAAAGAGCACCAGACAAGGAAATTGATGTACAGCAATCTACAGATACTTTAGAATCCGTCCCATCAAATCCAAACCAAACCAAACAGATAAGCCAAGCAAATGCTGTAATTAGTAACATCAAAAAGGCCTTTCCATCTAAAGTTAATTTGGTATTTTATTTATTCCAAAGTAAGTTACTTGTGAGATCAAAAGTTCTCAATATGTCCCTATGGTGACGCACCTGCGCGGTAGGTTTACGTGGAAATGACTCGACACTAATCACTGGTTTTCAAGCATTAATTACAAGTTTACGACTTATAACCCACTATACCTAACAAAGAAAGTTACCTTGAATTATGACATGCCAACCATAGGAAAATTTCAGATAGTATACAGACAAACAAGATTTTCAAGTTTGGTTTGAATCTCATCTCATGGGATTAATAAAATATTTATTAAATTCCATTAACAACAATATTAACGATAATCTTAGTGTAATCACATAAATGGGGTTTAAAAAGCATAGTGAGTGCACAACTTTACCCTACCTTTGCAGGTATAGATGTTGTTTTCGATAGACACTCGGCTCCAAAAATACATGCAAAATCACAAAAATATAGAAAAAGAATATAGCGTAAAAATTAGGGAAGCAATAACAACGACAAGATAGTAGAACAACCAAACACAAGCAGTATCAGATAGTAATTAATAGAATTTTAGAAATATGAAAATACTAGATTACTCCCTCCGGTTCACAATAAGTGATCAGTTTCCTTTTTTATTTTGGTCAAAATAAGTGTCCAGTTATGTAATCAAGAAAGAATTCAATTTATTTTTACAAAATAATCCCTATATACATATCCCTAAAAAGTTTTTTTTACTTCTCACATTAAATGTTTAATTAGGATAGTTTAGTCATGTAGGCATTTTTGGATAGAATTAAGTATTTTTTTAATGAACGTGCTAAAAACAGATTGGTCACTTATTGTGAATCGGAGAGAGTAGCATTTATTAAATTCGATTTTGTTTGAGAAATTTCTGACGTGGTTGAAATTTGTGATTGCTGATTTGTTCCATTAGTTATGGTGGCTTTTTGTATGGTTGATGAAGAGCTTGTTGGGTTTGGAATTGTGGGCCAAATAAATCAGGTATTTGATTGCAATTTCATAAAGTGAAGAAGAAAAGTTCGTAGCATATAGACACATCATATGCATATTGCATCATTAGTAGCAAAAGGGAAATCAAAGCTCAACCACCCATTATATTAGCTTTGAACCACCTTTTTGGTTCCAAAGTTTCAGAATATACTTTTGAATTTGTTCCTTAAACAAATGGAAATTAGTTAATTGAAGTTAAGATGGATTGTGTTGGTGCATGTGCTCGTTTCAAATGTTTCTTGGTGCAGTCAAAAAGCAGTTGAATTTTCAAATGTAACATGGAGGAGTCAATGCCAGATAGGTGCTATGTAAACTAACAATTAGCTAGTCTACAGAAGAAATGAATAACTTTGCCAAAGAAAGCTATGTTGCTTAAGGCCACTGCTTTGGATAAGTTCTCTTTTAATTTACTAGTTTATTTCATATCTTATTTAATTAATTGTTGCTTCAGTTACTAAGCATCACTATTCATTGCACCACCACTGAAATGTGTCGACTATTATATTCTAAAGGATGCATCTTTGAAGTTTGAAAAAATTCCAGGTGCATTTTCCATCTCTATTCGTGCGCTCGTTATCATATTGACAGTTTACCCATTAATAACGCAGACCACTGAACAAGTCCAACGACTGGATCTTCTTTCTTGTCATGCAGAAACTAAAGGAAAATACCACTGTATGTATCTTAATTTATATTATCAAAATTAAATCGCACACATTATGACGATAGAACGTGAGCATTTTCATGGTTTAATTAATTTAAAATCCAATATTTACTATTGTGAATGGAGCCCTGGTGTAGCTGGTAAAACTGATGGCATGTGACCAGAAGATTACAACTTCGAGCCATGAAAATAGTCTCTTGCAGAAATATTGTGGTCCGGCCCTTCCCTAAATTCTGCCGACTTAGTGCACCAGGCTGTCTTTTATATCCACTTTGATTCAGGGAGGTTCATGTACCAGAGAAGCCTAAGATAGAATAAGTCGTAAGAGTTCATATTTGTAACCTATTGTCGAAGATAATTAAGGAAGAGAAGTAAGAATTACGATTTCTTGAAATTTGGCACAGCGCACATGGCCATATACTAAAAGTTCATCTTAGTAACAAGCACAATGGAGGAAAAGTTTCGTTTTCATTTTCCATTTGCTTTTATAGTTGTTTATAAAACATACTGAAAGACAAAAAGATCATAGGCAACAAACAAAACTCCTAAAATCCCTACTATCTAACAACTACGAATTAACAAGCTAACCGAGCGAGTTGCAACTTAGTCAACTTAGTCAGACCCCAACTGTGGATGTGCATTCGGGTTTTTCATTATTCGGTTTGGATTTTGATAAAATATCATCTAATTAGAATCAATATAAATTTGGTTACCTTCAATTTTTCTCTTTCGATTATATTTTTATCTATTGAGTTTTTTCGATTATCCAATTATGAATTTTATATAATTGAAAAGTTATACTAGCATGTAAATGAAGAAAAAAGAAAAATTATCACCAAAAGGAGAAATAGTAATGCAAATGTCGTTAATAATAATCTTAAATTAAGAGTGACATAATATTGAAATAATAGACATCAATGATAAGATCACATCACATATTATAGCCAAATACTTGTACTTTAGGTATGATGCAATAAGACTAGTTTGAACGCCTAATGATAAAGGCCACCAAACAATCACCAAATTACCAGTCAGCAGTGAGATAGTTGAACATTGCTGTAAGAGGCGTAATACGGCCAGGCCTGGACATTTCCCTGATATGATGAATCTCATGAATTAATTCCCTCACAAGCTGATTGTCCTGGTCACAAAAATTAGTATTAGTATTTTGTGTATAGGGCGTCAGTTCTTGAGCCACTGCAAAGAGAATGGGAAATCTACTCTTCTCCAGCTTTTTCTGTGCAGTTCTTCCTCCAGTGTAACGGAAAAACTGTGGATACTAGATCTGACGCTTTAACAGCCCTGTAGGTTTTGAGTGCCTCTTGTTGAACTCGTGGGTCTATAATTACAGGAGATCCGCCTGTCAAAACTAATGTCTCATACATGACTTTGTAAGCTAAGAATCCAAACAGATATCCGCCTACAGAACTCAACTGATTACTACCACCCCTTGTTGCTGAAATCACAAAGTTCATACGTAACTGCTTCTTTAAGATCCATAGAAGCACCTAACATTGATCGAATAGCCTCTACCTTTGTGAATATGTATAGCACACATTGCGTTAATCCTTTTGTTCATGAAGCTGACATACTTAACTTGGCAGACATTTTTGAAGAGTAAAAGTAGGGTGATTGCAAGGAGAACCAAAATCTGGTTATCGTAAAAATTACGGTCAATCATATACTCTTCTGCTTGGGATGGCAGTTTCACACTATGAATTACTCTAATGCCTAATTCTGTCAATCTATTCATCAGCACATCCTTAAAATCAGGGTTGATCAAAGTCAGTAAACTGACCACATTGTCACTTGCGCTATTAGCTTCACGCAGTGCAATCTTAAAGACACAATGCCCGTGTAGTTTCATAGAGTCCGGTTCTAGAAAATAACATTCCTTTAAATCTCGGGATCTAACTCTGGAGTTGGACATTAGATAGAAGAGATTGAAACCGAAATTAAAGTAATGAGAATAATCCATTTACTTATTAGAGAATTTATATATACAACATCTAAAGTATCTTCACTAATTTACATTGGAATTGGAAAAGATCAAATTAAATCTGCATGGGGTACGCGGAACGACGTCAATTCAAATTCTTCAACTCCTAACAACCATTTATCATCTCACCTCGCTATTCGTCATGACTTAATTACTACCAAATCTATCCTCTAATTAACGTAACAATGTAGAAAGACAAGTGTATGATTTGACGCAAATTTGGGATTTCTAGTGCATGCACTCTCCTTTGGTTTCTTTGTTCTTATCCAATCAATTGAATGCTTCTGCCTCAGCCTTGGATAGGCATAGAACAAAAAATAAATAAACAAAACAATCAGAAAATCAATAAATAACCAACAAGTCTATTAGGCCATGTTGGTAATTAGCATTGATGTAATTATTAGGGTAGTAATTACGACGATTTGTTTGTTTGTTATAACGTAATTATAGTATAATTACAAGCGTACAGTTTGATTACACAAGTGTAATTACATAATTAGATTAAATTTTAAATAAATTAATTATCGTAACTTAAAAGTTAATATAATAAATATATGCTTATAAATAGTTTTTATAAGTATAAATGATTATTAGATTTTGTATTTAAGATGCATATTTTTTCTTGAATACAAACTAATTAATAATCATATATTTATAACTAATATTGTAAAAATAATTGATATTTATTTTCCAAATTAATAATATTTAGTTTAATTAATTATAAAAATTAAAAACATATGTTTTGTAAGAACACCATGGAATGCATGTTTGATAAAATAAATTAAAATTTATAAATATAATTTCATAACATTATGCAAATGTTTGACAAATTAAAACTAATATTTGAGCTAAAAAATAAACAACATGCAATGTGAAATATCGAGCCAACGCTTAGGGATGGCAATGGGATGGTGCAGGTACTGGGCGGGACAGGGCGAGGTTGGTTGATTGTTTTTAAAAAAAAAATTCTTGTGGGTGCGCAGCGGTTGCGGGTTGACGCGGTCTTGGTGCAGGTTTGGCCAAGCTAGAAAAATATACAGCTGATATAATCACGCAATAAACGGTGACTTGACAAAAGAACTTTGATGCTTATAACAATCTAGAGTCTAGTGTTGTACTATATAATCCCAATATCATTTGCACGCTCATGCTTAGTATCAGCTATTTTTTTGATAAGTTATAGTGTCAGCTTCTTCACTCCCCCTCCTGCTTCTTCACTTGCAAATTTCAGCACATTACCATTTTAGTAGTTGTTACCTGACGACCGCAAAATCGGCTATAAACTTATGCTCGTTAGTCGAATGTATTATAGAAAATATCATACGTAAAACTAGAGTTAATATCCACAAGCAATTCTCAACACCAAATTCATCAATCCCTAAGGAAGAATTACTCCATGAATATGGAGAAACTCATCACAATTAAGTTTAAGTCAAAGAAAAACATAAAACATCCAAACCCTTGTCTTGACTGAGGATGAATGGTGAAGTTCTTGTGCTCTTGCTTCTCCCTCTTCTCCTTAGCTTACTTAGGTCTAAATTATGTTAAAAGTCCTCAAAATACCATTTTTTTCATGTATATATACCAAGTAGGGTCGGGGCCAAATAAATACACCTTCTCCTATGCGAAATAGGACAATTTTCTGAGTTGGACGTGTGTGGCCGCGCACCTGGAAGTGTGCTCGTGCATTTGGTCGCGTATATATTTTTCACCTTATTCCATCTCCAGTGCACGGCCGCACACGTGAATGGTGTTCCGTTGGGAATTTAGTAAAACGTAAACATCAATGTTGAAACCCTTTGAAATATCTATCCAACGATATATTGTGGAGCCCAAACAGATTCCTGAGAGAAAAGTTATGTGCATTTTATTGGACAATGCGCAGTATGCCTACTCGATTCTTCGTTTCGTTCTTAAAGTGCACTATCATCCGTTGATCCCCCATCACGATCGCAACTTAATCATTGGGCTTTTATTTAGACTTTAAAGCTCCAGAATAGCTTGAATTCATTCCATAACATCTACATAGCTCGAAATTACTCCTACAAGGCATAAAACACACAATTAATGCAAAACACTAGCAATTAAAGCTCAACTCAATTAAAGTGCAGTAAATTAGAGTGAAATAATCAACTAAAGCACATAGTTCTAGCCTACTATAATTACCTCTCAATTCTCATCATTGATGTTGACTAATTCTGAGTGTCTTAAATTGGTGATTTCGATTTATGTATTTTATCAATACAACTTGAATTATAAATTATTTTTTGACAAAAAAAAAATTTAGTAAAACAATTTATAGTTGAACCCACTTAAATCCGTAATTGACTCTGATTAAAAAAAATCCTTAATTGACATGGAAAATTCCAATCAAAAGATCAGAAAAACAAAATTGACTAAATGAAAAATAAAAAATTATGCGGGGCGGGGCGGGTGGACGCGGATGTGAGTGCGACGCAGGTAAAAATGTTATGCAGAACGGGACGGGTTGAAATTTTACGGGTTAAGATAGAATTCTCACCCCACCGCACCAATTTGCTTGCCATCTCTACCAATACTAGTAAAACAAGTAAATTGGAACTATAAATATTACACAATTTCAAAATCCTAAAAAAAATAGCTTTAGCATATGTCAAATTCCAACATAATAAAAATAAGTTCCAATACAACTTAAGATTAGGAAACATAATAAGTTTATAACCTCATTCAACAACGAAATTCTACTTTAATGACTTCACTCATTAAATGTCGAGTTTGTTAATAACTCATTATTTCTAATATTAGGAGGTGCAATAACGCAGTTATACTAAATGAAGATAAACGCAACTATACTGAATAATATTAGGCGGGACGGGAAGGGGCGAGGTTGGTTGTGAAAGATAGTTTGTTATATAAGTTGGAAAAGTGGGACTTGTCCCACATCAGTGGTGCAAGGCCACTTTGTCTGCCTTTTAAGTCCTTGTCCTTTTATGTGTTTAATTTAGAACACACTCTTATATGTGTGAAAATACAAATATTATATATTATATATATTAATATCAAAGACTTGGGCTTGGGCTTTGGCGCGGGCCGGGTCGGACATAAAATAAATATTTATATTTTATTTATTTCTATAATTAAACTTGTTTTATTTGAAATTTAATTTTTAAAATTTATTTGAATAAACAGATGCGTATGTTTGTGAAAGAACACGTCTGTTTTGAAAAGGTCTGATTGTTGCTCTATAAATAGAAGTTCTTCCAACAAAGTGAATACAGAAAATCACAAATATATTATAGGCTTTGTTGTATCCTGAAGAGAATCGTTTGTATTTCCATAAATTAGTATACATGCGATAACTTTTTAGGGACAGCCGTTTTTCACGCCTCAAAGTCATTTTTTATTATTATTTTCTAACAATCTTAAAGAGTTATTCTACTATGGAGAAATTGATGTCTGTTTTTGAGAATCAAATTGAGTTCATCAAACTTGATCGCTTTGATAAATTTTACCAGATGGAGAGACAAGATGATATTCTTGCTGTCTACTCTCAATATCTACTATGTTCTTGATTCTGCCTTGTTTGCGATGCCTGAGCCCACAGCAGAAAATTCCGATGAAGTCAAGGAAGAAAGGAAGAAACGAGAGCATGATGAACTGTTGTGTCGCGGTCAAATTCTGAATACTTTGACAGATCGACTCTACGATCTCTACTACAATCTGAAGTCGACAAGGGAGATTTGGACTGCTTTACAAACTGCATACCATAATGAAAAATGAGGTATCGACAAATTCCTGGCCTTGCAATACTTTGAATTTAAAATATTTGATACTAGGCCCAAAAATGGATCAGATTCATGAACTGCAAATCTTAGTATCAAAACTGAGTGATCTTGAAGCTAAAATTTCCGATGCACTTCAAATAGGTGATATTCTTTCGAAATTTCCTTTCTCTTGGAATGAATGTAGAAAGAAAATCCTGCATTCAATGGATAAAATGATTGTGGAACAATTTTACTCACATTCAAATTGAAAGTGAGACTCGTGCTCGTGATGCTATTAGTCAGCCCTCGAGTTCCGCAATCAATTTTGTTAGTCAGAATGGTTTAGGAAGTGGGAACAAGAATCTAAAAGCTTCCAAAAAGTCTTCTTTTAAAAAGAGAAAGAACTTTAGTTTTCATCACTGTGGGAAGAAAGGCCATATGATTCGGGATTGTAGATATAGAAAGGCAGGAATAAATTTCAATGCAGGCAATACAGAAAAGTCTGGAAAGATTGAAAAATCTGGAAATTCTGAAAAGGAAAACGTAGTGGAAAATTCTGCTCAAAGACTGGTTGCCATGGTTTCTGCAATGTAAATTGGTATGGTCACCGAATTAAATATGGCTATTGCTGCTACAAATACTCAAGACTGATGGAAGTGAAAGATTCTGAATAAGTCTTGATGGGAAACCATGTTGCGGCAGATGTTGCTGGAAAAGGAAGCATTGAGATTAACTTCACATCCGGCCAGAAGTTTACATTACTGAATGTGTATCATGTTCATGATATGAAGAAAAACTTAATGTCTGCTGCTTTGCTGTCAAAGAAAGGCTTCAAGATAGTTATTGAGTCTGATCATGTAATATTATCTAAGAATGGAGTCTTTGTTGGAAAAGGCTATAACTATAATGGCATGTTCAAATTGAGTATTAATAAAATAAATTATGTTTCTGCTTATATTGTTGAGTCTGATTCTTGTTTATGGCATGCTAGACTAGGACATTTAAATTTTGGCTCCTTAAATTATATATCCAAAATGATTATATCTCAAGTAAAACTCAACATATAAACTGTGAAATTTGCATACAAGCAAAGATGACAAATAAACCATTTGGTAAAGCTTAAATATCCACAGAACTATTAAATTTAATACATTCAGACTTGTGTGAATTAAATGGAGAATTAACTAGAGGAGGCAAAAGATATTTTATCACTTTTATAGATGACTTCTCTAGATTTACATATGTTTACCTACTTAGATCTAAATATGAAGCTTTTCAAAATTTTAAAGAATATAAGTTTGTTGTGAAAAATCAAAGGAGTAGGAAAATTAAAATTATTCGAAGTGATAGATGCGGAGAATATTTTCCTAACGAATTTAATAAGTTCTGTGAATAAAATGGTCTAATATATCAAATGAGTGCCCCTTATACTCCTCAACAAAATGGGTTGGCAGAAAGAAAAAATAGAACTTTGGTGGACATGGTTAATACTATGTTACTTAATGCACATTTGCCATATAATTTATGAGGTGAAGCACTACTAACTGCATGTTACATTTTGAATAGAATGCCTTCAAAAAGTATGCATGTTTCGCCTTATGAATTTTGGAATGGTAGAAAACCAAATTTAAACTATTTTAAAGTGTGGGGTGTATATCCTATTATAGAGTACCTGACCATCAAAGAACAAAATTGAGTCCTAGAGGAATTAGAAGTGCTTTTGTAGGATATGCACAACTCTCAAAAGCATAGAGACTTCTAGATCTAGAATCTATACCTGTTGAATTTATTGAAAATAGATTTATAAACGACAATGTGGATGAAATGACAAAAGCGAATGGAAAACGTATTGATGCAAATAAATTGTCACTTTCTGAAATTATTACAAATAAAGAAAGAAGTGATGATATGCAAATAGTGTATTGGTAAAAAAGAGCTTCACACGTGTAATAAATATTGATGACTCATCAGTCTACGTGGAGCAATGAAGACACGACAGTTGGATGGGACTCTATGAAGAGGTATGAGGAAAAGATGCACGACAAATCACACCCAGGGGTTAATTAGCTACGGAAGTCTCAACCTGATTGAGAAGATAAAGAGACACGGTCAAAATACATCTGGGCGAAATAAAGGGCAGATTCAAAGATCTTCAAATTATTGATCCACACGTTACACAACATTCACGCAACAGTTATGGTTGCTCATTGTAACGTTACATTAATGTCATAATTAGTCATTAATGCTCAATCACTGAAAAGGGCAGACGTTATATTAGGAAATTCCCTATATAAGGGAGTAAAAAAATATGTAAAGGACATCCGAACTACTATTGCAATACACTTTACTTTCTGTGCATCTCATTGATTTTTCTTTATTTTAATTACTTACAATAATCAGTCTTGCCTTGGTTATCAGAAATCCGTGTTCATCCTAAAAATAGCTTTGGTCAAAGAATCTAATTCTTTGGTTAAACAAATTGGTTCCGTTACCGGAAATCTGATAATCTTTGTTTTCTTTTCAAGCGATATCCTCTGAACTATGTCGAACTCCAATGACAACAACCAGCAAAGGAATGGAACCCCAGTTCCATCACCTTCAGGAACCCCACGTGGTTCAAGGGAACAATCCCCGGAAAGATCTAATAACAACAATGATAATAATGATCAAACGGTAGAACAAAATCGGGTAAAGCAAATGATTGCAGAGTATGTGAGCCAGGCTTTGCAAGAATTTGCGAGGGGATTACCAGCAACATTGTTTAACCAAAGAATTAGACCCTTTGACTAAATCTATTTTTCAGATGAACACGGGTTACTGATAATCAAGGAAATAGAGAAAAATGAATAACAAACAATATTGCAGAAATATAAAAAAGCGAAGTCAATTATATTCGAGAATCAGATGACTTTACAAGTTGTATTCCCCTCCCTTATATAGGATATTCCTATAATGTACAACTCTTGTTATGGTTGCTCATTAATGACTAATTATGACATTAATGAGGTGTTACAAAAGATAACAGTAATTGGGGTACGATTACATAATGTTCGAATAATCAATTGTGGGTCTTTGAATATGCCCGTAACTTTTTCTAGATTCATTCTGACCGTGCCTCTCCCCTGTTTTGATCAGGTTGAGTTTCCCGTGGCTGATAAGCTCGAGGGTTTACTGAATCGTGCCTCTTTGTTCCGTACCTCTTCAAAGAATCACATCCAGTTGTTGCATTTTCCTGTGTCCACGTGACTGGCTGAGTTGTCAAAAGTTGGCTTACGTGTGAAACTCTTTTTTGCCAATACAGATAGTCTCCCCCACTTACCATATATTTAACGATTAATATTTGGTAAGTGTATATTCATTTATGGCGGGAATATTTTGCCGCCGCTTTTCCTCGAATCAGTGTATCATTCTCTGCACCATAGGCATCGTTTGTCACTTCCATTTAATGCTCATACCACGTGTCCTTTTCGAATTGGTTCTGCATTTACTCGGCACCTTTTAGGGATTTTTGCGGTTGTGCCAGTCCCGAAGCGACATCTTCAATTATGACTTTTCATCATTATTTTTCTTTTTCCCATGTTTGACGGTTGTCCTCAAGTATAAATACCTTTCTTCTTTTCTTTTCTTCCACGAAACACTTTTCTAACTTTATTTTTTTGTAAAGAACTTTCTTCTTGCCTTTGTAAACATGTCTTTTTCAAACCAACCTCAGGGAGTAATAGATATTGAAAATTTAACGCCATCTTCTGCACCGACTAGGAGTCGGAGGGTTGGTAGACTTAGAAGTTTAGGATCCACTCCTTTGAGGGGCTCCTCTTCTTCTCAGATAGTTCCTTCTCCTTCCACTAGATCGCTGGTTTTTCCAAGGTTTAGGGTTTCTCGATCTTTGTCTAGAGGTAGAGGTGAACGCCTTCGTGAACCTGGAGTTGATGAAATTGTCCCTACTGAGTTTGTTTTTACTAGGGATAGTCAAGTTCTTGTAGACCAATCTTCTTCCCTTGAAAGTGTCTAAAGGTATCCCACCCTTATAACTGAGGGTCAGATTTCCCTTGTTCATAGGGAGTGCTTTTGGAGGCCTGATTTTCCTGTCTATATTCCGAATAGTAATCAAAGAATAACGTCTTACAAGACGGGATATTCTTTTGTTTATACGTACACTTTCACTCTAGGGTTTAGACCCCCCATTGACCCAGTCATAATGGAATTCTGTCATTTTGTCAATATCTGCTTAGGACAAGTTGGTCTCGCTTGTGTGGCGAGTTGTCGCATGTCTTAGGAGTTTGGCTTCTTTAGCCTCGGTTCCTTTTACTTTCAACCATATTATTCATCTCTACTCTCCTACCTTATTTCGTGAAGAGGTTTTTACTATGACTGCTAGAAGCAAAAGAGTGCTGATAACCCCTGGAGATGATAAGGATAGGGGTTGGTACCTCCGGTATGTTGTTGTACCCGCTGTTGGATTAGTGGGTGAAGAAAATCTTCCCTTCCCTGAGAAGTGGAACCGCGCACGTGAGTATGTTTTAGCTCACATTTATTTACTTCTCCTCATTTTGACTTGAGATGTTTTATTAACACCGTATCTGTTTCTTCTTCTCTCAGCAATTATGGATATTGTTGAGAATGTCTCCGGTATCCGTGATTGGGTAGAAAAATTATTGTTTGTTGCTCCTTTAGAAGAGAGATCTTGGAAGTACCTCGCTGGGAGGTACGGTTGGCATGTAAAGACCCACGGTAAGTGAAGCTCTTGTTCTTGCTTCTTTCCTTACTCGAGTCTCTTCTTTCTTTGTCGTTTAACTTTTTCCCTTTTAATAGGGTTCTCTGCTCGTGGGGTGTCTGCTTCATCTATCCCAAAGATGTCTTTGGCTCAGGCCCAAGAAATTATTGTTAGTTCATCTTCCTCGAAGAGGAAGATTGATGAGTCTCGTTTCGTAGAAGAAGAAGAAGAAGAAGAAGGTGATTTAGTACACATGCCACGGAGAAGGCGGGTGGTTTCAGATGATGATCTTACGCCCTTGACCTTGCCTTCTGTATCTGTGATTGAGCCCTATGTACTTGATGATTTTTCACATTCCCCTATTCATGAAGGTGTTGATCTTGCTCCTGACGATGTCCCTTTGGCTGTTGTCTTTCTTACTTCTTTGAGAGAAGCTGTCTCATCTGTTCCTTTGGCTATTTCGGCTTTGTTGTTGCTTTGCTCGTAACTTCTCGACTCTTCAACCCTATGTACTTGTTGGTTTTCCTGTGGCTTCTCCAGCTCCTCAACCCTCCGTGCATGTTGTTGTTTCATATCTGCCTGCTTCCATGCCTTCCGTTAGGGAAGTAGGGTCTTCCAGCAGAG
>ML372933.1:0-175401 GCA_005239525.1 Nicotiana knightiana | reverse complement strand
GAACCCTAACCGTGTAGGAGACTTCTATTTCACTTGGGAAACACTTAAACTCATCAAACTCGGACTTGGGCGACACTAGATACCCCTGGCGTTTGGGCTCTAACGCCCCCCTAACGCCAGGGGGGGCCTGGAGTTTTGGCCCTAACGCACCCCTAACGCCAGGGGGGGCCTGGCCTTATGGGGTAAACGCCCCCCTAACGCCAGGGGGGGCCTGGTTTTAGGGGGCAAATGCCTGGCTATCGCCCGGGCGTCTCCTTTTGCGTATTTTTGACGTATTTGCATCCCTTTAGCTCCGTTTCCATTTCCAATTCACCTACACATAAAATAAACTCCATTAAGCACATAACAAGTGTAATTTTATCATTAATGCTCATAAAATGTAAGGTATATCACATGCTAAACCATGCAATTTAGTCTCGCATCAGGGATCACACTTGTCTTTTGTATCCTTAGAGGGTCTGTATACACTTATGTGGGTCATGTATGCCTGGCGAGGTGGTTGTTGAATCAACTTTCAATTTCAACTCTCTCCCACAAAAATTGTAAATTGTATGCATATTTTGGAATATTTAATTATGAAAACATATATATAAGGGATAATGGATTAGTGTCATGTTTATATGTTCATAGCTGACCTCCCTCTAGCTTAACAAATGACGCTGTAATTCCTTTTTGGTATATGAATGAGTCAGTTAGGAAAAGCTCAGCAGGCTTACTCATCTGGGTTCACTCGGTTGAGCGCCGGTCGCGCTCCCCGGGGATGGCGTGTGACAAACTTGGCATCAGAGCCTAAGGTTTTAAAAGTTTCCTAGGATGTCTCGGTGCCGTGTCTAGTAGATCCCTTCTTATCGGTGTGTCGACCACAATTATAATTAGGGGGCCACTTGGACATTTAGGAATGATACCCTTCATTGAGGTGTGAACTCCAATCGTCTGAAAGGGACGTCCTATTCCTGGTTTGAGGTGTGGTAGGACTCCCGTGAGGAGCGGATCCCTCCGGTGAGGTGGAGAAAGTTCGCAGATGCTTTCATATACCATTTCTTGCCTCCCGAAACTAAGGCAGCACGTGTTGTTGAGTTTGAGACCCTAAAGCAGGGTAGTAAAAGTGTGTGGGAGTATCACATGGAGTTCGTGCACCTGTCAAAGTATGTACTTTACATGATGCCAACTATGGAGGCTAGAGTTATCTGATTTGTGCAAAGCCTTAGTCCCTTAGTTATTAATGAAGTTGCCACAACTGCTCTAAATTATGATATGAACTATGGGAAGTTAGTGGCGTATTCCCATGCTACAAAGGCTCGAATGTTAAAGCACAAGATGGAACAGGAAGGTGGTAGTAGGGCCCGGTCAGCGGGCAACCTTGGGGATTCATTCGAATGTGGGAGATCAGCTTTTCGGGGAGGATCATCAGGGCCATCCCAGTCTTATGCTCAGGATTCATCTAGTGCCCCACCATTAGGGAATAGTCAGTAGCAGGGGAGTAACTTTAGGCCCAGCTAGGGCAGCAGGGGGTTCCACCATCAAGGTCGATCAGAAGGGAGATTCTAGCAACAGCGGAGGGCCCCATGCCCTAAGTGTGGGAGGATACATTCGGGGCTCTGCTACATGGACATGTCGGTATGTTATGGATGTGGAATCAGAGTCCATATTTAGAGGGAATGTCGTGCATCCTACCAGGGTGAAATAAGGGTCATAGTCTAGCCATCCAGTTCTTCAGTTGCTACATCTTCAGCACACCTTCCAGCCCGAGGCTATCCAGCACCCGCAGAGCGTGGTGTCGCTAGGGGTGGTGCACGGGGTTTTGTAGGACCCAGCTGGTTCTATGCTATGAATGGTCGACAGGGTGTAGCGGCTTCTCCAGATGTCATCACAGGTATATTGACTGTTGAATCCCATGATGTGTATGCCCTTATTGATCCCGGATCTTATTTATCCTATGTTACTCCTTATTTGCTTCAAGCTTTGGGATAGAAATGGAAAAGCTTCACGAGCCATTCTCTTTATCTACTCCAGTTGGCGAGTCTTATACGGTCGTCCGGGTTTATAGAGATTGTGTTGTCACGGTGCATGGTCGGGATACCATGGATGATCTTTTTGAACTAGGGATGATTGAGTTTGATGTAATAATGGGAATGGATTGGCTTTATTCATGTTTTTTCAAACTGGACTGCCGAACAAGAGTTATGAGGCTTGAATTTCCTAACGAGCTAGTTGTTGAGTGGGAGGGGAATAGTGTTATGTTGAAAGGTAGGTTTATTTCTTACCTTAAGGACTCAAAGATGACTAGAGGGGTGCATTTATCACTAGGTCCGAGTTGCAGACACCACTACTGAGGTGCCTACCCTTGAATAAGCGCCAATTGTGAATGAATTCCCCGATGTCTTTACGGATGAGCTCCCTAGGATTCCCCCAGGAAAAAATATTGATTTTGGGGTCGATGTGATGCTAGGAACACAACCTATATCCATTCCACCTTATAGAATGGCGCTAGCAGAATTTAAAGAGCTGAAGGAACAATTGAAGGATTTGCCAGAGAAAGGTTTCATCCGACCGAATGTGTCACCTTGGGGCGCCCCGGTTCTCTTTGCAGAAAGAAAGATGGATCACTGCGGATATGTATTGACTACCGGCAACTCAACAAGGCCACAATAAAAAACAAATACCCATTGCCTAAAATAAATGACTTGTTTGATCAATCACAAGGTGCTAAGTTCTTCTCCAAAATTTATTTGTGATACGGGGATCATCAACTAAAGATAAGGGAGCAAGATATTCTGAAAATAGCTTTCAGAACCCGGTATGGGCACTTTGAATTTATTGTAATGTCTTTCGGGTTAACAACTACCCTGACAACTTTCATGGATCTTATGAATCGAGTCTTCAAGCTATTTCTTGACTCCTTTGTGATAGTATTCATTAACGAAATCCTTGTATATTCACGAAGTCGAGTGGATCACGTCGACCACCTCAGGGCAGTTCTGCAAACTCTTCATCAACATCAATTGTATGCAAAGTTCTCGAAATGTGAATTTTGGCTTGAATCTGTTGCATTTCTGGGTCATGTCGTCTCCGGAGAAGGAATTAAGGTTGACCCTCAAAATATCGTGGCGGTAAATGATTGTCGTAGACCTACCACTCTAACAGAGATTCGCAGTTTCTTGGGTTTGGCCGGGTATTATAGGAGGTTTGTGGAGGGTTTATCCACTCTTGCCTCTCCGTTGACTAAACTGACGCAGAAAGCATTCAAGATCCAATGGTTTGATGCTTGTGAAAAGTGTTTCCAAGAATTGAAATCAAGATTAACTTTAGCGCCAATGTGGACCCTGCCAGAGGGTATAAACGGGTTTGTGTGTATTTCGATGCTTCCAGGGTTGGTCTTGGGTGTGTATTAATGCAATATTGTAAGGTTAGAGCATGTGCTTCAAGACAGCTTATGAATCACGAAAAGGATTATCCAACTCATGACTTGGAGCTTGGGGCAGTTTTTTTTGCATTAAAGATTTGGCGGCATTATCTATATGGGGTCCACGTAGATGTATTCACAGCCCACAAGAGTTTTCAATATATTTTCAAATAGAAGGAATTAAACTTGAAGCAAAGAAGGTGGCTTGAGTTGCTCAAAGATTATGACATTGACATCTTGTATCATCCGAGGAAAGCTAATGTGTGGCAGATGCTCTTAGTCGGAAATCTATGGGTAGTTTGGCTCACTTGGAAGCATATCAAAGACCCTTGGCTCGGGAGGTTTAACAGTTGGCCAAGTTGGGAATTGTTCTTGCGGAATCTAATGAGGGAGGAGTCATAGTACATAACAGGGCAAAATCATCGCTTGAGGCAGAAGTGTCACGCCCCAAAATCGAGGGACGCGACCGGCACTCAACCGGGTGACCCCAGTCAAGCGAACCTGATTTGCCTTTCCCACCCAACGCGTTTCCCCCGTACTTATAACATACATTACTTGTGTGAAACAGTGAATTAATCTTACAAGTGCGTGACTACCACAATAAGTCCAATTTATACATATTAGATACGTCGGTTCCCGATACGGACCACGATTACAAATACGTACAACCACTGCCCAAAATATAGATATACACCCACATAGTGTCTATGGAGCCTCTAAGAGTACTAGGAGTTTATACAATACTTGCCCGCAACAAGGCCCCGACTATACCTTACAATACATAATATACTCAAAGGAGATGGCATGAACTACACATGGCCTCGAGAGGAAGTGGGAATCACCAGTATAGCTGAAGAAGGATGAGAAGAAGACGCCACTAATGGCAAGCTGAGCAATCTGCTATGGACCCACCTACATCCATATAAAAGATGTAGCGTCCCCGGCAAAAGGGACGTTAGTACTGTGGAATAGTACTAGTATGTATAAACAAACTTTATCCCAAGTACAATCAAACAATACACAATTAAGAAACAACGATAGAACCAATTAATCAATGCACGTGGAAGGAAACAACCAAAATCAAACAAGTTTCACAATCTCTCCTTTTCCCCTTTCAACATCATCATATTCAAGAGCTCATAGATTTTCTTTTCAATAGTGATAACAATCACATTCCACATTTGAGCACATTATCAATCTTTTGTTCATTACACATCAACCACCTTTCACAACCTCATACAACACGGTAGCATGACGATCAACTAGGAAAATCAGAGAATAGAATCTCACGTCTCAACACGTTCGAACAATCAATTCACATATTTCAAAACAAGGGTCACGTACCAAATACTCGAACCCAACAAAAGGATTCTACAAAGGTTAAAGTTAGCCATACATACCTCGTATCGGGATCTTTCCTTACTCTATCTCAAATCACCGGACCTTCTAGCACCCGTGATCTAATTCACAATACGGCACATTTAAACGTAGAATTAGGAATCATGAACATGTCTTGAACTCATTTGAGCTTTCTACCAAGCACTAGGTGTTCTTTTTAGATTAAATAACCCCTTTCTAGTGAAAGGTTACCCCAACCTATTTTCCTTTACTAGATTATGATAGATTGGGTACTTGCATGCAAGGGTCTCAACCCCGTCTTCATGAACTATCCTACCCGTGTTTCATTTTAACAAAATCTGGAAATTTAGGGTTAATGGGGTGGAAGCTTACCTCTTAGAGTGAAGAAATTTGTGTTTTACTTGATTAGTTCCAAGCTTGAGTGATGAAGAAAGACCAATTTGATGTACTTGGGACTTTATCTTTCTAGAACCCATTCTTTCCTCTCTCTAATATCTCAAAAAAATGGTTAAAAATGAAGGGGATGGGTATTTTAATGAACTGGGGTCGGGTTATAAAAATTAGGAAAAACAGGGCTCGACACAAGAATGCGGTCAGGAATGCGATTGCATTCCTGACATGCGGTTCGCAGATCTGAGCGCACAATGGCCCTCAAGATGGGCCAAAAATCCAGAACACACTGCCCATGTATGCGACCAATTGTGCGGTCCCCATACACGTTATGCGATCGCATAGTGGACCGCATAGTTGACTTCAAATGGGGCAGTAATCTGCCCAGGTATGCGACCATTATACGGTCTGCATACATATTGTGCGATCGCATAGTGCGTCGCATAACACCTACTTTCTGAAAAATTATATTCTTTAAGTCTCGGGGTACTTTTTACTCAATGCAGGTCTATTACTAATGTTACCTCAATAAAACAACTCGGGGGCTCGTTCGACATTATTTTTAAATAAGAAAATTTTTACGGGTCCTTATATCCCCCCGCCCCCCTTAAAAATCATTCGTCCTCGAATGAGGGTTTTGGAAATCATTTTGTTTTGAAAGCATGATGTACAACTCCCTAATTTTTTACAAACGCTTATCTTTCAGAAAAATTTCGCCAGAGTTCCCTTTGTAATTATACCTATCTACCTAACAGAGAGCCCCCGAAACATATTTCCAAGCACCGTTACACAATTTTAATCACCCAATAACTTACACACAACGTTGTTACTCAACAATGCAGATACTCAATCATTTGTCAACTACACATAGTTCTTTCCTTTTATACCACAAATTTGCTTATGGTTCACATTTTTACACATAACTATGTCGTGTTAATGAGTCCCATACAACCCAATCACTTCAACATAACATATTCATTCCAATTAATTACTACCAACCTATTCTATCATTAATCACCGGCCTAGCACATATGTTTCACAAAATGTTCATTTTACCTCAAGGGTTACACACTACCCCAAATAGAAGAATGAGTTCGGTTTAAGTACATATTGGGAAATTACAGCAATAAGGCAACTAGGGGAAGATGGGGTGCTTTTGCACAGAACCGAACGTAAAGTATAATTTGGTTCGAGGTGAGGGTTCCGACATCACTACTAGACTTGTTCAAATAAGTGGGGATATCTTTCTTTTATCTCATTTTTTACCTCCCATGTGGCTTCCTCAACGCGCTGACTTCGCCACAATACTTTAACTGAAGCAATTTATTTGTTCCTCAATCTACAGACTTTTCTATCAAGAATGGCAACCGGAACCTCCTCATATGATAATTCTTCATTAACCTCAATGGTCTCAACTGGCACGATGACTGATGGATCTCCAACTACCTTTTTCAACATGGACACGTGGAACAGCAGGTGCACTAATGACAATTCATGGGGTAATTCCAACCTATAAGCTACTTGTCCTATCTTTTGAGCAATTCGATATGGCCCGACATACCTTGGGCTCAATTTCCCTTTCTTCCCAAACCGCATCACTCCCTTCATGGGAGATACCTTCAAGAATACCCAATCATCAACTTGGAATTCCAATTCTCTTCGACGAACGTCCGCATAGGATTTTTGATGGATCTGAGCGGTTTTCATCCTCTCCCGAATGACTCTGACCTTTTCCAATGGATGGTGCACAAGATCTTTCCCTAACATTTCTGCTTCACCAACCTCGAACCAGCCAATCGGAGATCTACACCTCCTTCTGTACAATGACTCAAATGGGGCCATCTGTATACTAGCATGAAAGCTGTTATTGTAAGCAAATTCGATAAGCAGTAAATGATCATCCCAACTACCTTTGAAGTCCAATACGCAAGACCGTAACATATCTTGAAGGTTCTGAATAGTCCGCTCTGCCTGACCATCAGTCTGCGGGTAGAAAACTGTGCAGAGATTTACCCAAGTACCCAAACCTTGCTGAAATATCCTCCAGAAATTAGCTGTGAACTGGGCCCCTCAGTCTGATATAATAGAAACCGGAGTACTATGAAGCCTGACTATTTCCTTGGTATACAACTGAGCGTACTGTTCTGCAGTATCGGAGGACTTGACCGGCAAGAAGTGAGCTGATTTCGTGAGTCGATCCATTATCACCCAAATCGAGTTGAACTTACGTTGAGTGCAAGGTAACCCTACCACCAAATCCATGTTTATCATTTCCCATTTCCACATTAGAATTTCCATAAGCTGATTTAACCCACCAGGCCTCTGATGCTCGGCCTTCACCTACTGACAATTCAGACATTTAGATACAAAGTCCGCCACACCTCTTTTCATACCGTTCCACCAATAAATTTCTTGGAGATCTTGATACATTTTCGTAGAACCTGGGTGCACGAAATACCTGGAATTGTGAGCTTCCGCCATCACCCTCTGCCGAAGATTTTTCACATCATGAACACATAATCTTCCCTGGCACCGCAAAACACCATCTTCGCTTCAGTGCGAAAATGCCGAGATCTTGCTATTCAAAACTGCCTTCTTCAACTGCACCAAAGTTGGATCCATAAACTGCTTCTCTTTGACTTCCGCTACAAGTGATGATTTTCCCCCATTATGCACCATGACCTTCCCCTCGTCGGAGGTCGATAGACAGACCCCCAAACTAGCCAATTGACGAACCTCCCGAGCCAATGGCCTCTGGTCTTCCTCCAAATGAACCAGACTACCCATAGACTTCCGACTGAGAGCGTCGGCCACTACATTTGCTTTCCCTGGATGCTATAGAATGTTCATATCATAACCCTTAAGAAATTATAACCATCGCCGCTGCCTTAAGTTTAAGTCCTTTTACCTGAACAAATATTGGAGACTCTGGTGGTCTGAGCATACGCCCACATGGACCCTATACAAATAATGCCGCAAGATTTTTAATGCAAACACAACTACCGCGAGTTCTAAATCCTGCGTCAAATAATTCTTCTCGTGATTCTTGAGTTTCCTGGAAGCATAGGCTATAACCTTCCCGTGTTGCATCAACATACATCCCAAACCAACCTTTGAAGCATCGCAATAAACCACAAATCCCTTCGTGCCTTCTGGAAAAGTTAACACCGGTGCTGAAGTCAATCTTGATTTCAATTCCTGAAAGCTCTTCTCACAAACATCGGACCATTGGAACTTAGTTGCCTTTTGTGTCAATTTAGTCAATGGGGAGGCGAGGGTAGAGAACCCCTCCACAAAACCTCTGATAATACCCAGCTAGGCCCAAGAAACTACGAATCTCTGTCGGGGTCGACGGTCTAGGCCAATCATTCGCTGTTGTGATCTTATGGGGGTCAACCTTAATCCCTTCTCTGGAAACAACATGACCCAAATATGTGACTAACTTCAACAAAAATTCACATTTTGAAAACTTGGCATACAATTGGTGCTGATGAAGAGTCTCCAGAATTGCCCTGAGGTGATTAGCATGATCCTCCCGACTGCGCGAGTAGACAAGGATGTCATCAATAAAAACAATCACGAATGAGTCCTGAAATGGTTTGAAAACCCGATTCATAAGGTCCATGAAAGCTGCTGGAGCATTGGTCAGTCCAAAGGACATTACCAAACATTCAAAATGGCCATAACGAGTTCTGAAGGCAGTCTTATGAATATCCTGCTCTCTGATCTTCAACTGGTGATATACCGACCATAAATCAATTTTGGAGAAGAAACTCGCACCCTGCAATTGGTCGAACAAATCATCTATCTGAGGCAGTGGATACTTAATTTTTGATAGTGAATTTGTTGAGCTGCCGATAATCAATACACATCCGAAGTGACCCATTCTTCTTCTTGATGAAAAGAACCAGAGTGCCCCACGGCGACACACTTGGCCGAATGAACCCCTTTTCTAATAAGTCCTTCAACTGATCCTTTAACTCCCTCAATTCTGATGGCGCCATTCTGTATGGTGGAATAGATATTGGTTGTGTATCTGGCAATACTTCAATCCTGAAATCAATCTCCCTATCTGGCGGAATCCTTGGAAGCTCTTCTGGAAACACTTCAAGAAACCCATTCACGACTGAAACGGACTCGGGGGAAGATACTTTTGAAACGGTGTCTGCAACCCGGACCAAGTGATAAATACACCCCTTTCTAATCAACTTCGAGGCCTTAAGGTAGGAAATAAACCTACCCTTTGGCACCACACCATTCCCTTTCCACTCAATAACTGACTCGCTAGGAAACTCTAGTGTCATAATTATTGTTAGGCAGTCAAGTTTAGCAAAGCACGAGTAAAGCCAATCCATCCCCATGATAACATCAAAATCTACCATCCCAAGTTCGATAAGATCGGTTGGGGTATCTCGAACACACACTGTGACAACACAATTCCTATACACTCATGCGGCTATAATGGAATCACTAACCAGAGTCGACACAGAGAACGACTCATGAAGCTGTTTGGGTTCTATCCCAAAACTTGAAGCAATAAATGGGGTAACATAGGACAAGGAGGACCCCGGATCAATAAGGGCATAAAAATCAAGGGCTTGGACAGTCAGAATACCTGTAACAACATTTGGGGAAACCTCTGCACTCTGGCGACCACTTAAAGCATAGAACCGGCTGGGTTTACCTCTACCATGAGCCCCACCTCTAACTGCACCATGCCCTGCTGGAGCTGGAGGACGTACTGAAGATGCGGCGATTGAAGAACCGGATGGTTGAGCAAAATCACTACCCATGCCCTGACTGGGCGTACGGCAATCCCGATGAATATGACCTCTCACCCCACACCCGTAGCATATGGGGATATCCAGGTAGAAAGACTCGGTATGGAACCTCCCACACTTAGGGCACAGAGCCCTCCTCTGCTGCTGGAACCTTCCTCATGGACGACCGGACTGATGGGTTCCCCTACTACCTGATCTTGGCCCCTAGTGACCGCTCCGCTGATAACGGGGCAGTGATGGCGGTGCACTGGATGAGGACTGAGCATAAGACATGGATGGCCCTGATGGCCCTCTCCCCTGAACTGGTCTCCCTCCTCCAACTGAACTCTCCGAGTGGCCCGCTGACCGAGCCCTGCTAATACTCTCTCTCTCCGACCTTATCTTCAATTTTCTAGCCTCTGTGGCCTAGGCGAATCCCACTATCTTACCATAATTCATGTCTGAGTGCAAGGCAGCTGTAGCAGCTTCGTTCACAACCAAAGGATTGAGGCCCTGAAGAAACCGTCGAACTCTGGCATCCATAGTTGATACCAACTGAGGAGCGTACTTGGACAACCTCACGAACTCCATGTAGTACTCCCACATACTCATATTACCCTTCTTGAGAACCTCAAACTCCGTGGCACGGGCTGCCATAGTCTCTACAGGCAAGAAGTGATCCATAAAAGCATCAATGAACTCATCCCATCTTGCCAGAGGACTTCCCTCCCCACGGGAGTCCTCCCACGTCTCGAAGTAGGAATACGCTTCTCCCTCATCTTGTAAGATGCTAACTCAACCCCCTCTGTCTCTGTAGCCTTCATAACCCAAAGCGTCCTGTACATTTCATCTAGAAATTCCTGCGGATCGGCCTCTGGGGTCGGGTTTCAAAAATTAGGAATAACAGGGCCCGACACAAGACTGCGATCAGGAATGCGATCGCATTCCCAGCATGTAATTCGCAGATCTGACCGCACAATGACCCTCAAGATGGGACAAAAATCCAGAACACACGGCCTAGGAATGTGACCAATTGTGCGGTCTGTATACACGTTATTTGATCACATACTAGACCGCATAGTTGACTTCAAATGGGGCAGTAATCTGTCCAGGTATGCGACCATTATGTGCTCCGCATACACGTTGTGCGATCGCATAGTGCGTCGCATAACACCTACTCTTGGAAAATTATATTCTTTAAGTCTCGGGGTAATTTTTACTCAATTCAGGTCTGTTTCGAAGATTCCCTCAATAAAACAAATCGGGGGCTCGTTCGACATTATTTTTAAACAAGAAATTTTTTACGGGTCCTTACAAGAAGTCAATAAAAATCAATACAATGATCCAATATTGGTACAGCTAAGGAAGGGATTCATAAACATAAGACTACAACTTATTATGTTAGCATGGATGAAGGCACCTTACGCTGTCAGGGGTGGCTATGTGTTCCAGATGTGGATGGTCTTCGAGAAAGGATCATGGCAGAAGCTCACATTTCTAGATATTCAGTGCACCCGGGTTCTACGAAAATGTATCATCACCTCAAGGACGTTTATTGGTGGAATGACATGAAGATGGGTGTGGCGGCCTTTGTGGCGAAATGTCACAATTGTCAACAAGTGAAGGCCGAGCATCAAAGGCCCGGCGGATTGCCACAACTTATAGAAATTCTAATGTGGAAATGGGAAATGACCAATATGGATTTTGTGGTAGGATAACCCCGTACTCCGTGCAAGTTTGACTCAATTTGGGTGATCGTGGATCGCCTCACGAAATCAACACACTTCTTACCGATTAAATCCACTCACACTGCATAACGGTATGCTCAGGTATATATCAAGGAAATAGTCAAGCTTCATGGAACTCCAGTGTCCATCATTTCCGATCGAGGGGCCCAGGTCACAGCTAATTTTTGGAAGAAGATTTAGCAAGGTTAGGGTATGCATGTAAATCTCAGTTGGTGTTGTTTATTGTTATATTGTGTTGTCTAATCATATAAAGGTTGTTGAAATGTGTTTCAGGGTCTCTCTGGCAGGTTGATGGACCTAATTATAAAGGAAACTCTGGCGAAATTTTTAGAAAATTTAGGAGTTAAATAAATTAGGGTTGTTGGCATATGATATGAGTGAATCTAAATGAACCTCGATCCTCATTCGAGGGCGAATGATATTAAGTAGGGGAGGATGTAAGAACCCGTAAATTTCTTAAAGAAAAACTCGGCATTTCATGGTGCCGAGTTAGATTAGTGCGTTATTATAGTAGCAATTCTTCACGATGAGCTATCTAGCCATGATTCGGACCTTTTGGATTAAACAGTACCCTTCAGACTTAGAAGAAAATCTTCACGATAGAGTGTGTTTCTACGGCCCATTATGCGGTCGTATGATGCACACCGCATAATGGCCCAAAGTGAATCAGAAAACTGGCAAATTTTGAGGCCAATTATGTAGCCTAAAATTTGATCGCATAATTAATATGCGGGCTGCATAATTTATCGCATATCTACCTTGGATTTTTGCGGTGCATTATGCTACCCGCTCAGAAAATTTACTCTCCTGAGGCCCTCTCTGCAGCAGCTTTGCGGACCGCATACTCATTCTGTGGTCGCATATGCGACCGAATATCTGTGTCGGGGCACCCCATTTTATTATTTTTAAACCCCACCCCAGACCAATATAAAACACATCCCCCAATATTTTAAACCATTCTCCTGATAATTTAGAGTGAGAAAAGAGAGGGTTCTAAAGAGATGGTCCCAATTCCATAAAATTGATCCTCCATCACCATTAGAAGCTTGGAACTAATCAAATAGGATACCAGTTTCTTCACTCTAAGAGGTATGTTTCTACCACACCAGCTTTTAAATTCCATGATTAGCTTAAATCGGCCATTAGTAATGTAGCATGGAGATAAGGATAGGGACCTTGCATGCATGAGGCTCTAAACTATGTGTGGGAAAGTAAAAGAAAAGATAGAAAGAAATGGGGGATGGGACATTAGCAAAATCATAATTCTAGGTGTAATGCGCATGTGATATCTTACAATGATACAATTCCTAATTACAATTTAATTGTACTATTTTGTCAAATATATTGAAACAGTTAAAGCATTCCGAAAATTTTCGTAGGAATTAGGGATAAGACCCAGTTAAGGTATGTATGGCTAACTATAATCTTCGTATAATCACCTCGTTGGTGTCTGAATAGGTGGTATGAGTCCCTTATGATCATACTTGAATTGATTGTTTTAATGTGTTGAGTCGAAAGATTTTTGTTTCTTAATTGTTCTAGTGGACTACCATGTCACAATTCTATGTTTGGGAAAGTAAAAGAAAAGATAGACAGAAATGGGGGATGGGACCTTAGCAAACTCATAATTCTAGGTGTAATGCGCAAGTGATCTAGGACTATGATCCAATTACTAATTAAAATTTAATTGTGCTATTTTGTCAAATATATTGAAAGAGTTAAAGGATTTCGGAAATTGTCGTAGGAATTAGGGATAAGACCCAGTCGAGGTATGTATGGCTAACTCTAATCTTGGTAGAATCACCTCATTGGTCTCTGAAGAGGTGGTATGAGTCCCTTAATTGATCATACTTGAATTGATTGTTTATTGTGTTAGAGTCGAAAGATTTTTGTTTCTTCATTGTTCTAGTGGACTACCATGTCACCATGCTACTTGAAAATGTGAATCGTGACCTTACATGCTCTTTCTATTATCTGTGCAATTCATTATATGTTGGTTTTCATTAATATGAAGAATGATGCTATTGAACGGATAAAAAAGGGAATCAGACCCGAATGGTAAAATGTGTCCAAATGCCAAGAACAATGTGATAAATGGTGGAAATGAAATGTGAACTGGGTAAATAAACGAAATGATGATGTCCCAAAGTGAGATGGCTTAGCCGATTGGGCCCAGATCGGACGCCATGATTTACATATGGTGGCATTTACATCGAAAGTATTAATATAAATTATGATGTTGCTGATATCTCACTTGGGATGGCTTAGTCGGTTGGGCCGAGACCGGACTCCATGTAAAAAGAACACATGGGCATTATAAATTGTGGCACTTGGCTTTAAAAGACTATTAATCAAAAGAATGGGAGATAGGATAAGAAACTTTGTGACCCCTACTTGTGTTTTCTCTATTGTTGTAAAGTGTTATTTGACTCCTGTTACTGTCTTCTTACTTGATTTATTGTTATTGTATTTATAGTTGAGTTTGTTCATACATACTAGTATTATTCGATGGCACTAACACCCCTTTTGTCGGGGGCGCTACATCTTTTAATAGATGTAGGTGGTTCTGTAGCTAGTACCACTGATCGAAGGTAGTGGTGCGTTCTTCTTCTCCCCAGAGCCGTCTTGGTGAGCCTTTTTCCTTCCCGGGGTCGTGTGTAGAATATGTTGGTCCTCTTTTGTTTACATGTCGTTACATTTTGAGGTATAGCCAGGGCCTTGTCACCGGCGGGATCACACTTGTCTTTTGTATCCTTAGAAGCTCCATAGACACTTATGTGGGTCATGTATGATTGGCGGGGTGGTTGTTGAATCATCTTGTAGTTTCAATTCTCTCGTACAAAAATTGTAAATTATATGCATATTTTGGAAGATTTAATTATGAAAACATTTATATAAGGGAAAATGGATTAGTGTCATATCTATAGGTTCATAACTGACCTCCCTCTAGCTTACCAAATGACGTTGTGATTCATTTTTGGTTTATGAATGAGTCGGGTAGGAAAGGCTCAACAGGTTTGCTCGACCGGGTTCACTGGGGCATGACAAAATATTTATTTTGTAGTCCTGTAGTGATCTAAAAAAAAAAGGTCAGTCCGATGCACTAAGCTCCCACTATCTGCGGAGTTCGAGTAAGGGACGAACAACTAGTGATCTACTCAGTAATAATTGCTTTTTTCAAGTTAGACTTATAGTAGTTATTCACTTATAAAAAAGGTCAGGTATATGTTAAACAACATAATGCATACTGAGAGAAAAAAACTCCCCTAAGAAATCGTAAGAAGAATCTGTAAGGTAACTTTTAAGGACTGCTTTCTTTCTTACCATATATGCTCTCGAAATGTAAACAAAAAATCATTTTAAATGGTACCACAAACTTCTAGGTAGCCTCACTATCTAAACTTTGCTTCATCCTTCCATCTGGGCATGGTGATGTCGCATGGCCTTTCCCTATGGATTCAAGCAGTATCCAACATTGTACAAGAACTACTTGATAAGAACATTAAAAAGATAATTGAATGAATATTGATCATCCAAAAATAATTGAAAATTACTTCTACTATTTGATAAGAACATTAAAAAGATAAACATTAGCCAGTAACCGATGGGTTTAAACTTAATAATATTCATTTTGCTCAATCAAATAGTTATACTCACCTATCAGAATTTCATATTTATCTAGTCCTACTTATTACCCACAGTATTATGTCAATGTTACGCCCCGTAATATTATATTACCATGATGTTACGCCCTGTAGTTACATCAATATTATGCAACGCAGTATTATATTAGTACGATGTGACACCCGATTTTGAATTTATAAGTATTATGTTATTTCAAACAAGTTCGTGAAGGTGAGAGGGTAAGCAAATCGAAGAAAATGAGTTTCATCAGTGTAACGACCCAGCCGGTCGTTCCGTGAGATTAGCCCCGTTTTCCCTGTTTCAACTTTGTTATGTTCTAGTTAACCTAATTATGATGTGTTGGGTCAGTTGTTTTGGGTTCGGGTGGTCGTGGTGAGAACTGAGACACTTAGTCTCATAAACTGGCTTAGTAGTTAGAAAAGTCAACAGTAAGTTGACTTATTGGTGAACGACCTCGGAATATAGATTTTATGGTTCGGATAGCATCATTAGGTGATTTGGGACTTAGGGGTGTGTTCAGAATGTGGTTTTGATGCACGAGGTAGAATTAGGCTGGAATTGGAGAAATTGAGTTTTTGGAGATTTTTGGTCGGCAGCGAAAAATTAGTTGTCGCGGCCGGAATGGAATTTCGGAAGTTTGAGGAGGTTTTTAGCATCATTTTGCACGGGTGTGAAAATTTTCTTGTCATTCAGACGTGTTTCGGTTGGTTTCGGCATCATTAGCAAAATTTAGAAATCTCTAACTTCATAGGCTTGAATCCGGTGTGATCTTGGTGTTTTAGCGTTGTTTTGGGTGTTTCGAGGGCTCGAGTATGTTTGAATAAGGTTATGGGACTTGTTTTTGTTTTTGGTTGGGGTTCCAAGGGTCTCGGGTTGATTTAAGATAGTCATCAGAAATATTAAAGTTGGAAAATGCAGCTGAAGGAGCTGCTGGTGCTAGGTTTCTTGTGTGGCCGCACTGAGGATGGGTGGCCGCAGGTGCAAACTGGCTTGCATAGGTGCGATAATTGGTCAGGCTATAGAAAGTCGCACGTGTGAGGCTTGGACCGCACCTGCGAAGACGCAGGTGCGAGAAATAGGGTTTAAGTCATTTTCTGCAGGCGCACACCTGGGACCGTAGGTGCGGAGAAATGACCACATGAGCGGTTTCACTGGTCAGGAAGTATAAATACTTGCCTTCACAAATTTTAGGCACTTTCATCATATTTTCATACGGGCTGATGCTTTGGGAGTAAATTGAAGAGGGATTTCAAGGGATTTCCCTAGAGGTAAGTTTCTTGGACTAAAAACTCGATCTATGTTGATATTTGACGGATTAAGAATAGAAATAGTGGTATAAATTGGGGGTTTAGGGCTTGGGAAATTGAGACTTAAAATTAAAGAACTTAGGGGTCAATTTTTGTCGGATTTCAATGCATATTTTGTGTATAGACTCGGGAAAGGATGAGGATTCTTGTGATAAGATTTTTATAGAATTTCGAGACGTGGCCCGGGGGTCGGGTTTGGCCAATTTCGGGAATTTTGGTTAAATTTCATAAATTTCGAGTGGGCTTTGTTCCTTTAGCATATATTGATGATATTAATCTGGTTATTGTTAGATTTGGGGCAATCGGGAGTCGATTCGAGAGGCAAGAGCATCGCAAATTAGTATTTGGGCCGGTTTGAGGTAAGTAATGACTGTAAATCTTGTCCTGAGGGTATGAAACCTCGGATATTTTCTCACTATTTTTTGAGTGGCGCACATGCTGGATGATGAGTGTGTGGCGTGCACAGATTGGGGATTTGGACTTGTTCCTTCCCCTGGCAACTATTGAGTTGCGTATTTACTTTTAACTCATGTGTTAAATCGTGTTTTTAGACTATTGTTATATTTGGGTTGTAAGCCATGTTTGGGCTTTGTGCCGACTTGTGTAGACCCCTTGGGGGTTTTACTGCTATTCTTCACTGTGTTGACTTATGATTTAAACTCAGTCATATTATGTTTAACTGATTTCGAAACTCAGCATTATTTACACTATATTGAGATATAAAATAATGTTTTTGAGTCGAGTACCCTGTTTTACCCAAAGCCCGAGTGGCTTTTTGAGAGTTTATGACTGAGTGTGGCCGAGGGCCTGATTGTGAGAATATGATATGCCACGAGATGGCTGGATATTAGCGCTTGGGCTGAGGATCCCCTCTGTAGCCTGTACAAACCCCCAGTAAGCGCATGTAGCTAGTGAGTGCGAGTGCCGAGTGACGAGTGGTGAGTGACCGGGAGGCGTGACTGGCAATGAGGATGCCCAAGGGGCTGATACTGAGTGATTGTGAGACATGTTTAGCGACTGATTCTGAGTGATGATTTTCCCGAGGGGCGGTTTATGATACATGTTTTAGCCCGAGTGGCTATTTATGATTTATTTCATTTTTCACTAAACTATTGGGCATTTTTTCTGAAATTGTTGGAAATCACACTTTTCAAAGGACTTTTACTGAAGTTGGCTTTTAAATCGTGTTGATTTAATGTATACACTGTTGGAAAGAATGACTGTGCTTATTGTGAATTGATGATTTGATCCTCTTTGTTTCTTACTGCTCGGATTGGATTTATTTTCATTACTAAATAGTTGGCGTACTAACATTACTCCCTGCACCACTATGTGTAGATACATGTGCTGGTACCGAAGCGCTAGTTTTCTTCCTTCTTGTGGAGCCGGAGATGAGACTTCGAGGTAGTTGTTCAGCGTCTACATCATCTCTTTTCCCATCTCTTGTTTTGTATTTAGTTTCTTCCTTATGTGACTTGATGTACTATGACAGTAGGGTTATTTTGTACTACTCGTAGATGCTCATGGCATGTTGACTCCAGATTATGGGGGTAGTAGTAAGACTATTTATTTGATTTGTTTTGTTGAAATTATGGAAATATTATGACAATATGTAATTGTTGGCTACCCTAGTTCCATGATAGGCTCCATCACGGCAGGATTAGGAATTGGGGTCGTGACAAGTTGGTATCAGAATCTAGGTTACATAGGACTCAACGGTCATGAGAAGGTTTAGTAGAGTCTTGCGGATCGGTACATGGACGTCTGTACTTATCTTCGAGAGGTTGCAGAACCTTTAGGAAAAATCTCATTTTCATGAATTCGGTCGTGCCATTTTGTTGACTCTAGAAATCTAAACTTCTGTTGTTTATTTTTCTCACGAATGGTGAGAACTCGTGCTACCGATCAGGGTGACCAGACACCAGCTAGAATAGTGAGAGGTCTAGGCCACGGTGAGGCCGTGGTAGAGGTAGGGGACCAACTCATGCAGAAGCCGGGGTAGCGCCAGAGGGTCTACCTACCATTCAGGATCAGGTTCCAGCAGGACAGGCTCAGGCACCGGCAGTGCCCATTGTTATTCCGGATCTTCAGGAGACCCTAGCTCAAATCTTTACAGTATGTACTAGCCTTGCCCATGCAATTACTGCAGGAGGCACTCTGACTCCAGCTACCCAGATATTACACCCCAAAACCGAGGGACGAGACCGACACCTAACAAGGTGAACCCGGTTAAACAGACCTGGATTTCCTTTCCTACCCAATGCGTTTCCCCGTATATACAATGCACCATATTCCATATGAAATAACAACTTAGGATTTAAGTGTGGATTTACAAACTTAAGTTCATTTCTCTTTTAGCATTTCAATAATTTCATTCCCAAAGCATACACAATACATACATAACTTTCCAATACGGACCACGATTTCCGAATACATACAATGACTACCCAAAAATCATATATATACCCACATCATGTCCACGGAGCCTGTACGAATACTAGGAATTTATACAATACTTTGTCGGCAACAAGGCCCCAGCTATACCTTACAATACGTAATAGACTCAAAAGGGATGGCATGAATTACACACGGCCCCGAGAGGAAGTGGGCTCACCAGTACTTGTTGAAAGATGAGGAGGAGGCACCACTAATGGCGTACTGAGCTACCTTCTATGGACCCACCTACATCCATATAAAAGATGTAGCGCCCCCGGCAAAAGGGACGTTGGTACTGTGGAATAGTACTAGCATGTATCCAAACTTTACTCAAAGTAAAATCAAGATATGCACAGATAGAAAGCAGTTAAAGGAACCAACACGTAGTGCACAGTGATATAGAAACAAGTAAAATTGAGAGCCTTACAGATTTTATATTAAACACAATCACATTGCAGCTTTATTACATTCTGTTGCGGCGTGCAACCTGATCCCACCTTACATTTTACACTCCACCCTTGTTACCTCTCCACCCTTATTACTTCGTGTTACGGCGTGCAACCCGATCCCACCGTACAATATTACACTTCACCCTTATTACCTCTCCACCATTATTACTTCGTGTTGCAGTGTGCAACCCGATCCCACCAGACCATCACATAACATAGCAAACAATAACAGACCACAATTCAATCACAAGGCTTCATATCATCAAGAGTACAATTTCATAACACCCAAATAATCATGTGTTCACAACAATCCATATGAAGTTAAGCCATAATAAACCTTGTAGACAATAAGTCATATATGATATTTCCATGGTCATTTAGTTCAATGAGATCAATTCAGAATTCCCCTTCATCACTTGTTACATAACCCTTATCACTCAGATACATTTACACATTTTGGTTTGTCATCATTCTTTCATACCAACATACTCAAGCATTTAATGAACTTTGCACATGTTAAAGTAATCACATATAAGTCACCTTTCACAATCTCAATTATCACGATAATCGACTAAGACAAATCTGAGAATGCAATCTCACACCTCAACAAAACCGGGCAATCAATTCACATATACTCAGCAAGAAACTCATACTGAATGTTTGGACACCAGCAAGGTGACCGTACGAAGATTAAAGTTAGCCATATATACCTCGATCATCCCCTTTTTAATTTATATCGCAATTCACCAGACCGTCTAGCACCGTCAATCTATTCCACAATGTGACATATTTCACTTAGAATTAGGAATCTTGTACTTAATTGAGCATTTTTATCAAACATTATGTGACCCTTTAGACTACTAACACCTTTTTGAGAATAATTACCCAAACTTGTTCTTCCTTTTACTAGATTATGGGATATAATTCACATGCATGCCATATTTCACTTTTATTTTCAAGACCCAACCTATGTGTGTTTTATTCTTACATAAAATCCGGGAAATTGGGGAAATAGGGTGAAGACTTACCTCGTTGAGTGAAGAAGATGACAATAACTTGATAATTTTCGGGCTTGAGTGATTTTGGAAAACGAAATTGGATGAAGTTGAAACCTTCTCTCTCAAGAACTCTATTCTTCTCTCTCTATTTTTTCCCAGAAATTCATTAAAAATGAAGGGAAGTGGTGTTTTATAAAAAAGGGGGTCGGGTCTAAAATTTAGAAAATAGGAGCCCCGACACTGAGATACGGTCAGGAATACGATAGGATACTTTTTACTCAAAATAGGACCATTTTAAGAATTTCTACAGTTATAAGATCACGTGGACTTATTCGGGCATTATTTTAGACATATAAATTTTACGTGTCTTTACACCGGACACTTGAGCAGGTTACTCAGGGCCTTCAGACACTGGGGGCAGTTCCAGCCCAGCAGGTTGCTCCAGTTCAGGACTTCGTGATCCTAGCTATGAGAGATGATACGCATCGTAGGCTGAAGAGATTCAGTAGACTTCAGCCTCTTAATATTCAGTGGTGGTGATGGCGAGGATGCCCATGGTTTTCTGGATAAGTGTTAGATGATTAGCATGATCACCCTGACTCCGCGAATAAACAAGAATATCGTCAATGAAGAAAATCACAAAGGAGTCGGGAAACTGTTTGAAAACCCAATTAATAAGGTCCATAAAAGTTGTTGTGGCATTGGTTAGCCCAAAAGACATTACTGGAAATTCATAGTGCCCATATCGAGTCCTGGAGGCGGTCTTAGGAATATCCTGCTCCCTGATTTTAATCTGATGATACCCGGACCGCAAATCAGTCTTTGAGAAGAACTTAGCACCTTGCAACTGGTCGAACAAATCATCTATCTAAGGCAATGGATACTTATTCTTGATGGTGACCTTGTTGAGCTTCCGATAATCGATACACATCCGAAGCAATCCGTCTTTCTTTTTGACAAAAAGAACCGGTGCGCTCCAAGGCGACACACTTGGCCGAATGAAACCTTATTCTAATAGATCTTTCCATTGCTCTTTCAACTACCTTAATTATGATAGGGCGTTCCTGTAAGGTGGAATAGATATTTGCTGCGTATCTAGCAATACATCAATCCCGAAATCGATCTCTCTATCTGGTGGAATCCCAGGAAGCTCGTCCGGAAACACTTCAAGAAACTCGTTCACAACCGGCACAGACTCGGGGGAAGGCACCTATGAGGTG
Source organism: Nicotiana knightiana (assembly GCA_005239525.1). NCBI lineage: Eukaryota > Viridiplantae > Streptophyta > Magnoliopsida > Solanales > Solanaceae > Nicotiana > Nicotiana knightiana. Next base: position 153,686 of record ML372933.1, on the reverse strand, counting down.
GTGTCCGCAACCCGAACCAAATGATAGATGCACCCTTTCTTAATCATCTTTGAGGCCTTAAGGTAGGAAATGAATCTACCTCTTGGCGCAACATTATTCCCCTCCCACTTGATAACTGATTCATTAGGAAACTCGAGCCGCATAATTCTAGTTCAGCAGTCGAGTTTAGCAAAGCACGAATAGAGCAAATCTATCCTCATGATTACATGAAAATCTACCATTCTTAACTCAATAAGATCGTCCGTGGTATCCTGACCATGCACTGTGACAACATAATTTCTATAGACTCGCACGACCACTATAGAATCGCAAATCGGAGTCGACATAGAGAATGGCTCGTGAAGCTGTTCGGGTTATATCCCAAAACATGAAGCAATAAATGGAGTAACATATGACAAAGAAGACCCGGAATCAATAAGAGCATAAACATCATGTGACTGAACAGTCAGAATACCTGTGACCACATTTGGGGAAGCCTCCGCATTCTGGTGACCACTCAAAGCATCGAACTGACTGGGTTTCCCTCGACCCCGTGCTCCACCCCTAACTGTAGCGTGCTCTGCTAGTGCTGGAGGGCGTGCCGAAGATGTAGAGGCTGAAGAACTTGATGGCTGAGCAGTACCTCTACCCGCGCCCTAACTGGGTGCGCGACAGTTTCGCTGGATATGACCTCTCTCTCCACATCTGTGGCATACCGTAATATCCAAGTAACAAGGCTCTGTATGAAATCTCCCACACTTAGGGCATGGGACCCTCCGCTGCTGCTGGAACCTTCCACCGGAACGACCCGACTGATGGAACCTCCCACCGGAACGACCCGACTGATGGAACCTCCTGCTATCTGAACCGGGTATAAAATGACCTCCCTGCTGATAAATGTGCCCTGATGGCGGCGCATTGGCTGAGAACTGAGTATATAACTGAGATGGCCCTGATGATCCTCTCCCAAGGGCTGATCTCGCACCTTCAACAGAGCTCCCAGGGTTGCCCGCTCATCGAGCCCTACTACTGCTCTCTCTCTATCCATCCTTATTTTCAATTTCTGAGCCTCTACAGCCTGGGCGAATACCACTATTTTCCCATAATTCATATCCGAATGCAAGGCAGTTGTAGCAGCTTCATTAATAACCAAGGGACCAAGGCCCTGAACAAATCGACGAACTCTAGCCTCCATAGTCGGCATCATGTGAACAACATATTTGGACAAGCGCACAAACTCAACATAATACTCCCACACACTCATGTTGCCATGCTTAAGGACCTCGAACTTTACAACACGGGCTGCCATAGTCTCGGAAGGAAAGAAATGATCGATGAACTCATCAACAAACTCATCCCACTTTGCCGAAGTGCTCCCCTCCATGCGGGAACTCTCCCACATTTCAAACACGAATATGCCGCTCCCTTCAAACGATAGAAAGCCAACTCAACCCCCTCTGTCTCAGTAGCCCTCATAACACCGAGGGTCTTGTACATCTCATCAATGAATTCTTGAGGGTCAGCCTCTGGGTGGATGCTTGTGAACTCTGGAGGGGCTAACCGCAGAAACTGGTTGACCCTGGAACCTGAATAATCCCCTTGCTCGCTAGAGGATGCAGGGGCAACATGCGATCTTTGGGCCTGGGAGGCCACTAACTGGGTTAACATCTTAATAGCTCCACTGAGGTCCCCATCAGAAATATCGGGACCGGAAGCTGGGACTGAAGAAGGATCAGGAACATCAGCGGGAGGGACTGTAGCACCCTCTGCTGGAACAGGAATAGGAATATCCTGGCCTGGGATGGAAAAGTCAGGCCGATTCAGGGCAGTGGAATCATTCTTACCTGCACCATTAGATAAGGAATTCATGGCCACTCCTGGGGTGCCATTGGCCTCTAGGCCGAGTCGAGCTTTCTTCGTGGGTTCCATTTACTGAAAATCGAAAAAATTCACGAGTTAGAGATAGACAACTTAACCTTCCACCACATCGCACGATATAGAATAGAAATAAAAGGGTAGTTTCCTAAATGTCCATGCAGCCCCCTAATTATAGATGTGGTCGACAACACACCGATAAGAAGGGCTCTACTAGACACGGCTCTGAGACATCCTAGGACACTTTTAAAACCTTAGGCTCTGATACCAAGTTTGTCAGGCCCCAAAACCGAGGGACGAGACTGGCACCTAACCGAGTGAACCCGGTCAAGCGGACCTGGATTGCCTTTCCTACCCAACGCGTTTCCCCCGTATATACAATGCACCATATTCCAGATGAAGTATTTCAACTATTTGATTCCCAAAGCATACATAAAACATACATAATTTTCCAATACGGACCACGATTTCCGAATATGTACAGTGACTACCCGCATCATGGCTACGGAGTCTCTACATATACTAGGAATTTATACAATACTTTGCCGGCAACAAGGCCCCGGCAACAAGGCCCGGACTTTACCTTAGAATACACAATAGACTGAAAAGAGATGGCATGAATTACACACGGCCCCGGGAGGAAGTGGGCTCACCAATACTTGCTGAAAGATAAGGAGGAGGCACCACTAACGGCGAACCGAGCTACCTGTTATGGACCCACCTATATCCATATAAAAGATGTAGTGCCCCGGACAAAAGGGACGTTAGTACTGTGGAATAGTACTAGCATGTATAAGCAAACTTTACCTAAAGTAAAATCAAGAGATACACAGATAGAAAGCAGTTAAAGGAACCAACACGTAGTGCACAGTGATATAGCAAAAAGTACAACTGAGAGCCTTACAGATCCTAATTTCAGCATAATCACATTTCAGCTTTATTACATTCTGTTGCGGCGTGCAACCCGATCCCACCTTACATTTTACACTCCACCATTGTTACCTCTCCTCCCTTATTACTTCATTTTGCGGCGTGCAACCTCATCCCACCGTACAATATTACACTTCACCCTTATTACCTCTTAATCCTTATTACTTCGTGTTGCGGCATGCATCCCGATCCCACCAGAACATCACATTTCATAGAAAACAATAACAACCCACAATTCAATCACAAGGCTTCATATATTCAAGAGTCCAATTTCATAATACCCAAACAACCATGTGTTCACAATAGTCTTTATCATCAATTAATTCAACCACAGAGGTATTCATCAACAAGAATATAAATTCATTACAACCAACAATCCATATGAATTTAAGCCACAATAAACCTTGCTGACAATTAGTCATATACGATATTTCCATGGTCATTTAGTTCAATTAGATCAATTCACAATTCCCCTTCATCACTTGTTTACATAGCCCTTGTCACTTAGATACATTTACATATTTGGATTTGTCATCATTCATTCATACCAACATACTCAAGCATTTAACGAACCTTGCACATGTTAAAGTAATCACACAGAAGTCACCTTTCACAAACTCAATTATCACGATAATCGACTAAGACAAATCAGAGAATGCAATCTCACACCTCAACAAAATTGGGCAATCAACTCACATATACTCAGCAAGAAACTCATACCGAATGTTTGAGCACCAACAAGGTGACTCGATGAAGATTAAAGTTAGCCATACATACCTCGAGTCGTCCCCATTTTAATTTCTATCAGAATTCACCGGACCATTTAACACCATCAATCTATTCCACAATGTGACATATTTCACTTAGAATTAGGAATCTCGTGCTTAATTGAGCATTTTTATCAAACATTATGTGAACCTTTAGACTAATAACCCCCTTTTGAGAATAATTACCCGACTTGTTTTTCCATTTACTAGATTATGGGATTTATTCACATGCATGCAAGATTTCACTTTTTATTTGCAAGACCCAACCTATGTGTGTTTTATTCTTACACAAAATCTGCGAAATTGGGGAAAAAGAGTGAAGACTTACCTCTTTGAGTGAAGAAGATGACAATAACTTGATGATTTCTGGTCTTGAGTGATTCAAGAAAACCAAATTGGATGATGTTGAAACCATCTCTCTCAAGAACTCCCTTCTTCTCTCTCTATTTTTGGTCAGAGATTTGTTAAAAATGAAGGGAAAGGGTGTTTTATAAAACAGGGGGTTGGGTTTAAAATTTAGAAAATAGGAGCCCCGACACAGAGATGCGGTCAGGAATGCGATAGGATACTTTTTACTCAAAATAGGACCATTTTAAGAATTTCTACAGTTACAAGAGCACGTGGACTTATTCGGGCATTATTTTAGACATATAAATTTTACGGGTCTTTACACCGGACACTTGAGCAGGTTACTCAGGGCCTTCAGACACTGGGGACAGTTCCAGCCCAGCGGGTTGCTCCAGTTCAGGACTTCGTGATCCTAGCTATGAGAGATGATAAGCATCATAGGCTGAAGAGATTCAGTAGACTTCAGCCTCTGAATATTCAGTGGTGGTGATGGCGAGGATGCCCATGGTTTTCTGGATAAGTGTAAGATGATGCTTCGTACTACTGGGATTCTGGAAACTAGTGGGGTCTCGTTTGCTACTTTTTGGTTTTCTAGGGCTGCTTTTACTTGGTAGGACTCATTCGAGAGGCGTAGGCCTGTTGGTGCAACACCCCTCACCTGGCAGCAGTTCTCTACTATGTTCTTGGATAAGTATGTACCCCTGTCTCACAGGGAGGAGCAGTGCATGCAGTTTGAGCAGCTGCGTCAAGGGTAGCTATCAGTGATGCAGTATCAGATGCGGTTTCCATAGTTGGCTCGTCATGCCACCGAGTTGCTCCCTACTGATAGGGAGAGGATTATGAGGTTCATGGATAGCCTCACTTATCAGCTCCGCCTTTTGATGACTAGGGAGAGGGTATCAGGTGCTACTTTCAGGCAAGTTGTTGATATTGCTCGAGATATTGAGTCATTTCGCCACCAGGAGTGAGAGGAGAGGGAGGCCAACAAGCCTCGTTGATCTGGTAGTTCTAGTGGTTCTCCTTCCAAAGGACAATTTCAGCATGGTAGAGGCCATTCATGCAGGCCTCCTCAACCAGTCCGCCCAGCCTGTAGTGGTGCATCTCTAGGGCATAGTTCCTGCAGTTCTCAGTCGGGTTGTTCTTCGTTCAGTGCCCTTCCAGCCTAGAGTGTATCTCGAGCACCATTAGCTCAGGGTTCCTCTATGCATGATTCTTCTAGTGGCCATTCTGGTGTCATGGGTTTCTTTCAGTCCCTGTGTCCAGCTCCAATGAGTTGCTTCGAGTACGGAGAGTTCGGGCACATGTGGGGGCATTGTCCCTATCGTTTTGGTAGTTCATCTCAGCAGAGGGGCCAGCCCTCAACTTCTGCTCCAGTTACTTCACCACCCGCCCAGACAGCTAGGGGTGGGGGCCATATGACCAGGGGCCATACTAGATGGGGAGGTCGTGCAGGTGGAGGCTAGGCTCGTATCTATGCACTTCCAGCCAGGCTAGATGCTACCGCCTCCGATGCAGTGATAACATGTATTGTCTCAGTTTGTTGCTCAGATTCTTTGGCCTTATTTGACCCTCGTTCTACATATTCCTATGTTTCTTCATATTTTGCCCATTTTCTGGATATGCCCCGTGAGTCTCTAGTTGCATCGGTTCATGTGTCGACTCCGGTGGGCGATACTATTATTGTGGACCGAGTGCATCGGTCATTTGTGATATCTATTGGGGGTCAGAAGAGCCGAGTGGACCTATTGTTATTCAGCATGGTTGATTTTGATGCGATATTGGGTATGGATTGGCTGTCTATTTGTCATGCTGTTCTTGATTGTTGCGCTAAGACCGTGACCTTAGTTATGCTAGGATATCCAAGGATTGAGTGGAGAGGTTCTTCTGAGTATGTGTCTAGAAGTGTGATTTCTTACCTGAAGGCTTAACGTATGGTTGAAAAGGGGTGTTTATCATATTTGGATTTTGTGACGGATGTCAGTGGTGAGATTCCCGTTATTGATTCGGTTCCTCTGGTCCATGATTTTTCGGACGTGTTTCCTGCAGACTTGCTAGGCATGCCACATGTCAGGGACATTTATTTTGGTATTGACCTGGTGCCAGGCACTCAGCCTATTTCTATTCCACCATATCGTATGGCACCAGTGGAGTTGAACGAATTAAAGGAGCAGCTTCAGGAACTCCTAGATAAGGGGTTCATCCGGCCTAGTGTGTCACCTTCGGGTGCACCAGTGTTGTTTGTGAAGAAGAAGGATGGTTCTATGCGTATGTGTCTTGATTATGTCAGTCGGGCTTACCAATGCCCCATTGGCCTTTATTCACTTGATGCACAGTGTGTTCCGGCCTTATCTTGACTCCTTTAGCATCGCGTTTATTGACGATATCTTAGTATAGTGCCGATCTCGGGAGGATCATGAGCAGCATTTGAGGACTCTGATTCTGACGCTGGAGGAGAAGAGGTTGTATGCAAACATTTTGATGTGTGAGTTCTGGCTTGTTTTAGTAGCTTTCTTGGGGCACGTGGTGTCTGGAGAGGGTATTCAGGTTGATCCGAAGAAGATAGAGGTGGTGCAGAGCTGGCCTAGACCGTCATCAGCTACCGAAATTCGCAGGGTACTATAGATAAAAAAAATGCAGATTTCCCTATTGATTAACCTCTGAAGCGGATAAGATCCAAAGAAGTCTATACCTGCAGATGAAAGAGGAGCTTCTACGTGAACATTTCTAACAGTGGTTTCTCCCCCAACAGTCAAGTAACTAGCACTGCTAATTCCAGCAACAACTCTTACTGTAACAGAACTAGGACCGTCAACTCCAATTGTAGCAGCGGGAATGTCTTCACCACCAGATATTGCATTAAGAGCTTGTATTTGCATCCATTTAGCTCGGCTTCCATCTCCAATTCACCTACACATGAAATAGACTCCATTATGCACATAAAAAGTGTATTTTTTTCATTAACGCGCATAAAATGTAGGGCATATAACGTGTTAAACGATGAATTCTAGCCACACATCATGGAATAATAAATATAATCAAGTAGAACACGTAACCAAATAAAGAATACAGTTAGAGGATCTACCCCGAGCATGATTACCCATGGCATATGTATATACACTCGTCATCTCATGTATACATCACCCCCGCATGTAGAAAACATTAGCAATTAGTAGGAAAAATTCCCTCACCCAAATCTAGGCAAGACACTTAGCTCAAACAAGCCAAATCAATACTCTACAAACACCTTTCCGCATGAATCAACCCCTGAACGGCTCGAATCTTTCCGAAAACTACTCAATAACATCTAATAATGCCAAAGGAATCAAATCCAAGCGATAAAGGTCAAATATTTAATCAGATACTCAAATTCAACCAAAAAGCAAACCTTGTCCCATAATAGGGAACCCGACATAACTCACTAATCTTGAATATCCATTTGAATAAGAACCCAAATATGTCATTAAATTCAAAAATCGAGTCCAGGTCGGTACTCAAATCCTAAAAATATACTTTCTTATCTTTCAAGCCAAAACTATCTTTTCTCCTTTTAGTTTTCTTAATTTAGAGCTGAAAGCATGTACGACCCGGCCGGTCGTTCCGTGAGATTAGCAATGTTTACCCTGTTTCAGCTTTGTTATGTGCTAGTTAAACTAATTATGATGTGTTGGGCCGGTTGGTTCGGGTTCGGGGTTGTCGTGTTGAGAACTGAGACACTTAGTATCTTAAACTAGCTTAATAGTTGGAAAAGTCAACTGGGAGTTGATTTATTGGTAAACAACCTCAGAATGTAGATTTTATGGTTCGGATGGCTTCGTTAGGTGATTTGTGACTTAGGGGTGTGTTTGGAATGTGGTTTTGATGCCCCAGGTCGAATTATGCTTGAATTGGCGAAATTGAGTTTTGGGCGATTTCCGGTCGGCAACAGAAAATTAACTATCGGGTTCAGAATGGAATTTCAAATGTTGTGGAGGTTCATAGCTTCATTTTGGATGTGTGTGCAAATTTTTAGGTTAATTCGGACGTGTTTTGGTTGGTGTCGGCATCATTGGTGAAACTTAGAAAGCTCTAAATTTATAGGCTTGAATCTGATGTGATCTTGCCGTTTTAGCGTTGTTTTGGGTGTTTCGAAGGCTCGAATAAGTTTGAATAAGGTTATGGGAATTGTTTGTGTTTTTTGGTTTGGGTCCCGAGGGGCTTGGGATTATTCTGGATAGTCATCGGAAGGATTAAAGTGGGAAAATGCAGCTGAAGAAGCTTCTGGTGCCAGGCTTGTGGTGTGGCTTGGCCTGGGCCTGCGGAAGTGTAGCCGTAGGTGCAGGCCAGCATGCGTAGGTGTGGAATTGGCCGGGTTGAAGGAAAATCGCAGGTGCGAGACCTGGACCACACCTGCGAAGCCGCAGGTGCGGGTGATTATCCGCAGGCGCGAGAAGTGGAACGCAAGTGAATTTCCGTAGGTCTGCACCTGGGATCGCATGTTCGAACAAATGACCGCAGGGCGGTTTCACTGGACAGGAAGTATAAATACCAGTCTTCGTGATTTTGGAGCCATTTCTTTAATTTCATCCGGGATTAATCTTTGGGAGAGGGTTTTGAAGGAGCAAATCAAGAGGACTTCGTTGAGGTAAGATATTTGAACCAAAAACTTGTTTCTATATGATTTTTGGACAGAAATAGGGTGAAATTAGTGGAATTTACTGGTTTTATTGGGGTTTAGGGTTTGGGTAATTGAGACTTAAAATTGAGGAATTGAGGGGTCAGTTATGGTCGGATTTCGATGCACTTTATATGTATAGACTCAGGAAAGGATGAGGATTCTTGTGATGCGATTTTTATAGAATTCCAAGACGTGGGCCCAGGGGTCGGGTTTGGCCAATTTCGGGAATTTAGGTTAAATTTGATAATTTTTGAGTGTGTTTTGTTCCTTTAGCGTTTATTGAAGTTATTAATCTGGTTTTGGTTAAATTCGGATCAGTTGGGAGCCGATTCGAGAGGCAAGAGCATCGCGGATTAGTATTTGGGCCAGTTTGAGGTAAGTAATGACTGTAAATCTTGTCATGAGGGTATGAAACCCCGGACTTCGTATTTTCTCACTATTTTTGGAGTGGCGCACATGTTAGATGATGAGTGTGTGGCCTGCACTGATTCGGGATTTGGACTTGGTCCTTCCCGTAGTAACTATTGAGTTGCGTATTTACTTTTAAATAATATGTTAAATCGTGTTTTCACACTATTGTGATATATGGCCTGTAAGCCATGTTTGGGGCCTTGTGCCGGCCTGTTTAGACCCTTTGGGGGCTTTTACTGCTATTGCTCACTATGTTGAGTTATGAGTTACACTCAGTCGTATTATGTTTAACTAATTTCGAAACTCAACCTTATTTACACTATTTTGAGATATAAAATGATGTTTTTGGGTCGAGTACCCCGTTTTACTGAAAGCCCATGTGGCTTTTTGAGAGTTTTTGAGTGAGTGAGGCCGAGGGAATGATTGTGAGGATATGATATACCATGAGATGGCTTCATATTCGTGCTTGGGCTGAAGGAACCTCTCCGGAGTCTGTACACACCCCCAGTGACCGCATGTACCTACTGAGTGTGAGTGCCGAGTGCCAAGTGACGAGTGATTAGGAGGCATGAGTGACAGTGAGGATGCCCGAGGGGATAATACTAAGTGATTGTGAGGCATGTTGAGCGACTGATTATGAGTGATGATTTACCCTAAGGGCGGTTTATGATTCATGTTTTGGCCCGAGTTGGTATTTATTATTTATTTCATTTTTCACTGCACTATTGGGCATTATTTTGAAATTGTTGGAAATCACACTTTTCAAAGGATTTTTACTGAAGTTGGCTTTTAGAGCGTGTTGATTTAATGTATAGAATATTGGAAAGAAAGACTGGTCTTATTGTGACTTGATGATTTGATCATATGTGTTTCTTACTACTCAGACTTGATTTATTTTCTTTACTACTGAGTGGGCGTACTTACATTACACCCTGCACCCCTGTGTGCAGATACAGGTGCTAGTGCTGAGTGCTAGTTTTCTTCCTTCTTGTGGAGCCGGAGTTGGGACTTCGAGGTAGCTCTTCAGCGTCCACAATATCCCTTTCCCATTTCTTGTTTTGTATTTAGTTCCGCGTACCGAGACTTGATGTATTATGATAGTACGGTTATTTTGTACTACTCGTAGATGATCATGACGTGTTGACTCCACATTTTGGGGGTGTAGTTAGGCTATATATTTGGTTTGTTTTGTTGAAATTATGAAAATATTATGTTAGAATGCGATTGTTGGCTAGCCTAGTTCCATGATAGGTGCCATCACAGTCGGCATAGATTTTGGAGTCGTGACAAGTTGGTATCAAAGCCTAGGCTACATAGGACTCACCAATCATGAACATGTTTAACAGAGTCTTGTGGATCGGTACGGAGACGTTTGTACTTATCTTTGCGAGGCTGCATAACCCTTAGGAAAAATCTCATTTTCTTGAATTCTGTCGTGCCATTTTGTTGATTTTGGAAATCCAAATTTCTGTTGTTTCATTCTCTCATAGATGGTGAGGACTCGCGCTACCGATTAGAGTGACCAGACACCAGGTAGACTAGCGAGAGGTCGAGGCTCTGGTAGAGGTAGGGGACCATCCCGTGCGGCAGCTGGGACATCACCAGAGGGTCCCACTACCATTCAGGATCAGGTTCCCACCGCAGATATTCCAGCGGGATAGGCTCACGCACCGGCAATGCCTATTGTTATTCCGGGTCTTCAAGAGACCCTGGCTCAGATTTTGAGAATATGTACTAGCCTTGCCCAGGCACTCGTTGTATCTTCTATTGCTGCTACTTCTCAGGCCGGGGGAGGCATTCAGACTCCAGCTGCCCCGACACCGAAGCAGGTTACTCAGGGGCTTCAGACATCGTGGTTCTAGCTATGCCAGATGATGAGCAGCGTAGGCTGGAGAGATTTAGTAGGCTCCGCCTCCGACATTCAGTGGTGTTGAGGGCGAGGATGCCCATGGTTTTTTGGACAAGTGTCATTGGATACTTTGTAATGTAGGGATACTAGAGACCAATTGGGTCTTGTTTGCTACGTTTCCATTTTTTAGGGCTGCTTTTACTTGGTGGGAGTCCTTCGAGAGGCGTAGGTCTGTTGGTGCAGCACCCCTCATCTGGCAGTAGTTCTCCACTATATTCTGGGAGAAGTATGTACCTAGTCTCACAGGGAGAGCAGCGTAGGTAGTTTGAGCAGCTGCGTCCGGGGAAGCTATCAGTGACGCAGTATGAGATGCGATTTTCAGAGTTGGATCGTCATGCCACCGAGTTGGTCCCTACTGATAGGGAGAGGATTAGAAGGTTCGTGGATGGCCTCACTTATCAGCTCCGCCTTTTGATGACTAGGGATAGGCTATCGGGTGCTACCTTCGAGCAGGTTGTTGATATTGCTTGAGATATTGAGTCAGTTCACCGCCAGGATTGAGAGAATAGGGAGGCCAAAAGGCCTCGTGGATCTGTTAGTTCTAATGGTGCTCCTTCCAGAGGACAGTTTCAGCATGGTAGAGGTCGTTCATTCAAGCCTCCTCATCCAGTCCGCCCAGCCTATAGTGGTGAATCTCCGGGGCATGGTCCCCACAGTTCTCAGCCGGGCCATTCTTTGTTCAGTACCCTTCCAGCCTAGAGTGCATCTCGAGCACCATTAGTTCAGGGTTCTCTATGCATGATTCATCTAGTGGACATTCTGATGCCAGGGGTTTCTTTCAGTCCCCGTCTCCAGCTCCAGGGATTTTCGAGTGCGGGGAGTTTTGGCACAAATGGAGGCAGTGTCCCCATCATTTAGGTGGTTCTTCTCAGCAGAGGGGCCAGCCCTCGGCTTCGGCTCCAGTTACTTCACAACCCGCCCAGACAGCTAGGGGTGGGGGCCAGACCGCCAGGGGCCGCCCTAGAGGGGAAGGCTGTGTAGGTGTAGGCCAGGCTCGTATCTATGCACTTCCAGCCAGGCCAAATGCTATAGGCTCTGATGCAGTAATCACAAGTATTGTCTCAGTCTGTCACCGAGATGCTTTTGCCTTATTTGACCCTGGTTCTATGTATTCCTATGTTTCTTCATATTTTTCCCATTTTCTGGATATGCCCTGTGAGTCTCTAGTTGCCTCAGTTCATGTGTCGACTCCGGTGGGCGATACTATTGTTGTGGACCGTGTACGTCAGTCTTGTGTGATATCTATTGGGGATCTGGAGACCCGAGTGGACCTATTGTTACTCAACATTATTGATTTTGATGTAATATTGGGTGTGGATTTCTGAGGGTTGAGCGGAGAGGTTCTTCTGCGTATGTGCCTAACAGAGTGATTGCTTACCTGAAGGCTCAGCGTATAGTTGGAAAGTGGTGTTTATCGTATTTGGATTTTGTGAGGGTTGTCGGTGATGATAATCCCGTTATTGATTTGGTTCTTGTGGTCCGTGATTTTCAGGACGTGTTTCCTACAGACCTGCCAGGCATACCACCTGACAAGGACATTGATTTTGGTATTGACCCGGTGCTAGGCACTCAGCCTATTTCTATTCCACCTTATCGTATGGGACCAACAGAGTTGAAGAAACTAAAGGAGCAGCTTCAGGAACTCCTAGATAAGGGGTTCATGTGGCCTATTGTGTTACCTTGGGGTGCTCTGGTGTTGTTTGTGAAGAAGAAGGATGCTTCTATGCGTATGTGTATTAATTATCGACAGTTGAACAAGGTTAACATGAAGAACTGGTATCCCTTGCCTCGTATTGATGACTTGTTTGATCAGTTGCAGGGTGCCAGGGTATTTTCCAAGATTGACTTGCGTTCTAGATATCATTAGTTGAAGATTCGGGGGCCCGACATCCCGAAGACTGCCTTCAAGGCTAGATATGGTCATTATGAGTTTCTGGTTATGTCATTCGGGCTGACCAATGCCCCAGCGGCCTTTATGCACTTGATGCACAGTGTTTTCCGTCCTTATCTTGACTCCTCCATCATCGTGTTTATTGACGATATCTTGGTACAGTCCCGATCTCGGGAGAATCATGAGCAGCATTTGAGGACTTTGCTTCAGACTCTGAGAGAGAATAGGTTGTATGCAAAATTTTTGACTTGTGAGTTCTATCTTGATTTAGTAGCTTTCTTGGGGCACGTGGTGTCCAGTGAGGGTATTCAGGTTGATCTGAAGAAGATAGAGGCGATGCAGAGCTGGCCTAGACCATCATCAGCTACTGAGATTCGTAGTTTCTTTGGTTTTGCAAGGTACTATCGCCGTTTTGTACATGGATTATCATCTATTGCAGCACCTATGACCAGACTAACCCAGAAGGTTGCTCCGTTCAGGTGGACGGAGGAGTGTGAGGAGAGCTTTCAAAAACTCAACTCAGGTTTCACTACAGCTTCAGTGTTGGTTTTGCCTACGGGTTCATGTTCTTCTACTGTTTACTGTGATGCCTCGAGAGTTGGCCTTGGAGCGGTTTTGATGTAGGATGGTAGTGTGATTTCCTACGCATCCAAACAGTTGAAGGTTCATGAGAAGAATTATCCAGTGCATGGTCTCAGCCATTGTCCATGCCTTGAAGATTTGGCGCCATTATTTGTATGGAGTACATTGTGAGATTTTCACTGATCACGGTAGTTTGCAACATGTTCTTAAGTAGAAGGATCTGAATTTGTGTCAGAGGATATGATTGGAGCTTCTCAAGGATTATGACCTCACTATTCTATTTCATCCGGGGTAGGCCAATGCCCTGAGTCGCAGAGCAGAGAGTTTGGGGAGTCTAGCCTACCTACCAGCGGTGAAGCGACCTTTAGTACTTGGTGTTCAGGCTTTAGCGGGTCAGTTTCTGAGATTTGATCTATCAGAGCCCCGATGAGTATTGTCTTGTGTAACCTCCATGTCTTCTCTTTATGATCAGATTTGAGCACGCCAATATGATGATCCACACTTGCTCGTCCTTCAGGACAGGGTATGTCGAGGTGATGTCAGGGATGCGGTTATTGCTGATTATGGGGTCATGAGGATGCAGGGCAAGATTTCTGTTCCCAATGTGCATGGGCTCAGAGATTTGATTCTAGAAGAGGCCCATAGTTCACGGTATTCCATCCATCCGGATGCCGCGAAGATGTATCAGGATCTTAGACAGCATTATTGGTGGAGGCGGATGAAGAGGGATATTGTTGAGTTCGTGGCTCGGTGTCTCAGCTGTCAGCAGGTTAAGTATGAGCACCAGAGACTAGGTGGATTGCATGAGAGGTTAGATATTCCGGAGTGGAAGTGGGAGCGGATTACCATGGACTTTGTAGTTGGGCTTCTACGGACTTCGAGGAGGTTTGATGCTATACGCATTATTGTGGACCGGCTGACCAAGTCCGCGCACTTCATTCCTATTGGTACAACCTATTTTTCGAAGCGGTTAGCTGAGATTCATATCAAGGAGATTGTTCGTTTGCATGGGGTTCTAGTTTCTATCATTTCCGATAGAGGTACCCAATTCACATCACAGTTTTGGAGGGCCGTGCAGAGAGAGTTAGGTACTTAGGTTGAGTGGAGAACAGCGTTCCATCCTCAGACCGACGGGCAGTCGTAGCGTACTATTCAGACTCTGGAGGACATGTTGCGTGCATGTGTCATTGATTTCGGCGGTTTATGGGACAAGTTTCTACCACTCGCGGAGTTTGCATATAATAATAGTTATCAGTCGAGTATCCCGATGGCTCCGTATGAGGCTTTATATGGTAGGAGGTGTTGATCTCCGGTTGGTTGGTTTGAGCCGGGCGAGGCTAGGCTATTGGGCACAGATTTGGTTTAGGATGAGTTGGATAAGGTAAAGTTGATTCAATAGCGGCTCCGCATGGAGCAGTCTAGGCAGAAGAGTTATGCGGACAAGAACGTCCGGGATGTGTCTTTCATTGAGGAAAAGAAGGTATTGCTGAAGGTTTAACCCATGAAGGGTGTTATGAGGTTCGGGAAGAGGGGAAAGCTGAGTTCCCGGTTCATTGGGCAATTTGAGGTGCTTCAGAGGATTGGAGAGGTGGCTTATGGACTTGCCTTGCCACCCAGCTTATCGGGTATTCATCCGGTGTTCCATGTTTCGATGCTCCGGAAGTATGTTGGTGACCCATCTCATGTTTTGGACTTCAACATGGTTCAGCGCGAGAGTGATATGTCATATGAGGTAGAGCTAGTGGCTATTTTGGGTTGTCAGGTCAGAAAGTTGAGGTTTAAGGCTATAGCTTCGGTGAAGGTTTAGTGGAGAGGACAACCGGTGGAGGATGCTACCTGGGAGACTGAGCGGGAGATGCGGAGCTGATATCCTCACTTATTTGAGATTCCAAGTATGTTTCTAGACCCGTTAAAGGACGAACCTTTGTTTAAGAGGGGGAGGATGTAACGACCCGGTCGGTCTTTCCGTGATTTTTACCCCGTTTCCCCTGTTTTAGCTTTGTTATGTGCTAGTTAACATAATTATGATGTATTGGGTCGGTTGGTTTGGGTTTGGGGTGGTCGTGGTGAGAACTGAGACACTTAGTCTCTTAAATTGGCTTAATAATTGGAAAAGTCAACAGGGAGTTGACTTATTGGAAAACGACCTCGGAATGTAGATTTTATGGTTCGGATAGCTTTGTTAGGTGATTTGGGACTTAGGTGTGTGTTCGGAATGTGGTTTTGATGCCCGAGGTGGAATTAGGCTGGAATTGGCGAAATTGAGTTTTTGTCGATTTTCGATCGGCATCGGAAAATTAGCTATCAGGGTCGGAATGGAATTCCGGAATTTTAAGCAGGTCGTAGCGTCATTTTGGACGTGTGTGTAAATTTTCAGGTCATTCGGACGTATTTTGGTTGGTTTCGGCATCATTGGCGAAATTTAGAAATCTCTAAGTCCATAGGCTTGAATCCGATGTGATCTTGGTGTTTTAGCGTTATTTTGGGTGTTTCGAAGGCTCGACTAAGTTGGAATAAGGTTATGGGACTTTTTTGTGGTTTTGGTTAGTTCCCGAGGGGCTCAGGATGATTTCAGATAGTCATTGGAAGGATTAGAGTTGGAAAATGCAGCTGAAGAAGCTGCTGGTGCTAGGCTTCTGGTGTGGCCGCGCTTGCGGAAGGGTAGCCGCAGGTGTGGGCTTGCATGCGCAGGTGCGGAATTGTAGGGCTGAAGGAATGTCGCAGGTGCGAAACTTGAACCGCACCTGCGAAGCCGCATGTGCGGGTGATTATCCGCAAGAGTGAGAAGTGGAACTTAAGTGAATTTCCGCAAGTGCGGGACCGCATGTGCGAGTCGGCAGGTGCGAAAATGTGACCGCAGGTGCGTATTCACTGGACAGGAAGTATAAATACCATCCTTCGTGATTTATGAGCCATTTCTTCAGTATTTCATCCAGGATTAAGCTTTGGGAGAGGGTTTTGAAGGAGGAAATCATGAGGACTTCGTTGAGGTAAGATATTTTAGACAAAAACTTGTTTCCATGTGATTTTTAGACCGAAATAGGGTGAAATTAGTGCAATTTAATTTTTTTATTGGGGGTTTAGGGCTTGGGAAATTGAGACTTAAAATTGGGGAATTGAGGGTTCAATTGTGGTCGGATTTTGATGCATTTTATATGTATAGACTCGGGAAAGGATGAGGATTCTTGTGATGAAATTTATATAAAATTCCGAGACATGGGCCCGGGGGTCGGGTATAGCCAGTTTCATGAATTTTGGTTAAATTTGATAACTTTCGAGTGGGCTTTGTTCCTTTAGTGTATATTCATATTATTAATCTGGTTTTGGTTAGATTCGGAGCAATCGGGAGCCGATTTGAGAGGCAAGAGCATCGTGGATTAGTATTTGGGCTGATTTGAGGTAAGTAATGACTATAAATCTTCTCCTGAGGGTATGAAACCCCGGACTTCGTATTTTATCACTATTTTTGGAGTGGCGCACATGCTGGATGACGAGTGTGTGGTGTGTACTGATTGGGGATTTGGATTTTGTCCTTCACGTGGCAACTATTGAGTTGCGTATTCACTTTTAAATCATATGTTAAATAGTGTTTTCAGACTATTGTTATATCTGGGCTATAAGCCATGTTTTGGGCCTTGTTCCAACCTGTTTAGACCCCTTGCGGCCTTTTACTGCTATTCCTCACTATGTTGACTTATGATTTACACTCAGTTATATTATGTTTAACTGATTTCGAAAGTCAACCTTATTTACACTCTTTTGAGATATAAAATGATAGTTTTTCGTCGAGTACCCCGTTTTACTGAAAACCGGAGTGGCCTTTTGAGAGTTTCTGACTGAGTGAGGCCGAGGGCCTGATTGTGAGGATATGATATGCCATGAGATGGATTGATATTAGCGCTTGGGCTGAAGGAGCCCCTCACAAGTCTGTACACACCCTTAGTGAGCCGCAGATACCTACTGAGTGCGAGTGCCGAGTGTCGTGTGCTGAGTGCCGAGTGACGAGTGATTGGGAGGCATGAGTGACAAAGAGGATTCCCGAGGGGCTAATATTAAGTGATTGTGAGGCATGCTGAGCGACTGATTATGAGTGATGTTTTGCCCGAGGGGCGGTTTATGATACATGTTTTGGCCCGAGTGGCTATTTATGATTTATTTCATTTTTCACTAAACTATTGGGCATTTTACTGAAATTGAGGGAAATCACAGTTTTAAAAGGATTTTTGCTGAAGTTGGCTTTTAAAGCGTGTTGATTTAATGTGTACATTGTTTGAATGAAAGACTGAGCTTATTGTGAATTGATAATTTGATCCTATGTGTTTCTTACTACTCAGACTTGATTTATTTTCATTACTATTGAGTTGGCATACTCACATTACTCCTTGCACCCCTGTGTGCACATACAGGTGCTGGTACCGAGCGCTAGTTTTCTTCCTTCTTGTGGAGCCGTAGTTGGGACTTCAAGGTAGTTGTTCAGCGTCCACAACATATCTTTCCCATTTCTTGTTTTGTATTTAGTTCCGTGTACCGAGACTTGATGTATTATGAAAGTAGGGTTATTTTGTACTACTCGTAGATGCCCATGACGTGTTGAATCCATATTTTGGGGGTAGTAGTTAGACTATTTATTTTGTTTGGTTTGTTGAAATTATGAAAATATTATGTCAGTATGCGATTGTTGGCTAGCCTAGTTCCATGATAGGCTCCATCACGGCCGGCTTAGGTTTTTGGGTCATGACAAAGCAATTATAGATTTAAGTAGACATCATGGATCTAAGTCAGGATTCCATACCCCAATGATTTTGATGAAATCACCTTCAAAAATCTCAAAAATCTGACTTGTGTGGCTCTCAAAATGATAAAATTAAGTGTGTACGAAACGGGACTTAAATAGAGAAGGCTGAAATTTTAGAATCTTGCACCGTGCCTAGGGTTCGTGCAATGTATGCCCTTAAGGAAAGCCCATATGAGGTCGTGCAAGTGGTTCGCACAATGCACACCCTTAAGGCAAACCCATATGAAGCTACACTTGGGGTTCGCGATGTGTGCCCTTAAGGCAAGCCACTACAACCTGATGCCCAAAAATTTCTACAATTTAACCATTACAAAACCTCTCTCGAACACCCGAACACTCACTTAGGCCCCTCGAGACTATCAAGACCCAAAACCAACCCGATTTTGATGGCGCCTATCGTGGAACTAGTCAAAACCAAAAAGTGTGGAAAATAAACCCCAACATCGGTTGTCACTAAGTGACGAGCCAGTACTATCAGAGTGCTGAAATTTAGTAAGACAACATTGTCTGGAAATAGACTAAATACACAAAAGGAAGATAAGGAAGGAGAATGACGGGGCTGCGATCGCCAAGAAGCTACCTCGCTATCTCCAAATGATGATCCGCGACAGAAGTGGTCAGCAGCCGCTACCATGGCATGAGATGCCTTAATCTGCACACAAGGTACATGGGGTAACGTGAGTACATCAACTCAGTAAGTGACAAGTCCATACTATGGACTGATAGGTAGTGACAGACTAAACCTCAACAGATAACAAAATAAACTGTACAGTAAAGTAGACATGCTTTCCATTCAAGTGTTCTGCTCAAGAAGCAAGGTAGATGTAAATTTGGACAATGTAAAGTGATAAGATCAGCATATCTTTAAGTGCAAATGCATAGAATGCATGAAAAGGTACCATGTACTTCCACTCTCAAGTGCCCGACCACTCGGTATCACATATGGCCATCCCGGCTCAGGGAAATCCATCCCAGAACATACTTGATGCTGACTATATAGTCTCTCGATACTGAGGAAAAAGGGTAAGCCAACCATGCGAAGAAATCCATCTCTATGTATCAATACATTGGACAAATCTATGTTTAGGGAAATCCATACCTCAATAATACTTTGGACAAATCCATGTCCTGTGAAATCCATCCTCAATAATACTTCAGAAATATCCATGCCTAGGGAAATCCATCTCTCAATAATATCACCTACACTCACTGGGGGTGTGTTATAGAATTCGGAGGGGCTCCTACAGCCCAAGTGCTATTATAATCATCATCATAACTGCTGCGGCGTGCAGCCTGACCCCATAACTCTCACTTGTAATTAGGCTCTCGGCCTCACTCAGTCATCACTCTCCAGTCTCTCACACACAGGCTCACAATGCCATAAAAACTAGCCCCGAATAATTATATAATGTGCCAACAAATAAGAAATCAGACTGAGACATGCTATGATATGCATGAATAAGACTGAGTACAGAATATCAATGAAACAAATGAGATGACAGCAAGAAACAACCACTCGGGTCTCTACAGTATTGGCGTGAAGCCTTAACAGGATACTTAGCATGATTTTCAGCATATATACTTAACCACATGATAGAAGCACGAATATCAGTAAGAAAGAGTCAATAAGTTGTGCCATGGAATGAACCAGGCCACAATTCTCACGGTGCACGCACGCCCGTCTGCCACATGGCATGCGTGTCGCCTCAATATAATCACATAACACATAGCTCGGGGTTTCGAACCCTTAGAGCCAAGTTTGCTCGACTCGGCCACCGAATGCCCCGAATCTATCCAAAATTAGTATATTATCATCAATATATGCTAAATGAATGAAGCCCACATGAAAATTATCAAATTAGACTAAAAAAGTAACGACCTTGCCGGTCTTTCCGAGAGTTTTGCCCTTTTTTCTGCTTCATTACATGTTTTCAGCTTCATTACGTTGTGTTGGATTGGTTGGTTCAGGATCAGAGCGATTTTTGGAGTGAAAAGAGACACTTAGTCACTTATATTTGTTCAATAGTGGAAAAAGTCAATCAAAAGTTGACTTGTGGTAAATAACCTCGAATTACGGATTTTATGGTTTGGATAGCTTCGTTGGGTAATTTGGTACTTAGGAGTGTCTTCGGAATGAAGTTTGGATGTCCGATGTAGAATTAGGCTTGAATTGGCGAAAGTTAGTTCTTGGCGATTTCCGATCGGCAGGCGAAATAGGCTATCAGGGTCGGAATGGAATTCTGAAAGTTGGAGCAGGTTCGTAATGTCATTTTGGATATGTGTGCAAATTTTCAATTCAATTGGATGTGCTTTGGATGGTTTCGGCATCTTTGGCGAAATTTAGAAATTTCAAAGTTCATGGGCTTGAATTTGATGTGATTTTGGTGTTTTTGCGTTGTTTTTAGTGTTTTGAAAGCTCGACTAAGTTTGAATGATGTTATGAGATATGTTGGTAGGTTTGGTTGAGGTCCCGAGGGCCTCGGGTGTATTTCGGATGCCCAAATGGACATTTTTGGTCTTTAGGGCCTCGTGCTGACCTGTTTAGACCCTCAGGGGTATTTTCCATGATTGGGGCCTTGTACCGACCTGTTTAGAACCTCAGAGGTACTTTTACACTATTATTACACTATCCTGGTAGAAAAATTGTGAACTCAGTCATGTTTTCGACTTGTTGTTATTTTCACTGTTATCACACTGCTTTGAAAACTCTGAAAAGTATTTTGGGCTAAGACCCGTGAGTTGAGATTAATTGCCCAAGTGGCTTATGAGAGTGACCGAGTCAGGCCGAGAGCCGAGTATGTGAGGTAGGTGCTCGGCGTCCGCAGCCTACTCTTTCTCCTTCCTACTCTATCATTTGTACTTTACATTCCCAGATTTGTTTTAGTAGAGGATTTGTATTAGGTTGTATCGCATCTTTGATGCTCATGACGGTTGACTCCAGATGTTGGGACTGTGCTTAGATGTTCTAATCATTTTTATTGCATTTGAAATGCTTAAGAAACATAATTATTATGAAAATTACGGATATTTAATGTATTAAATGGAAAATTATTTTTATTATTTATAGTGAATTGGCTAGCCTAGTATCACGATAGGCGCCATCAGGGCCAGTTTAGTTTTGGGGTCGTGAAAAGTTGGTATCAGAGCGCTAGGTTATATAGGACCTAACAGTCATGAGCAGGTTTAGTAGAGTCTTGCGGATCGGTACGGAGACGTCTGTACTTATCTTTGAGATTCTGTAGAACCCTTAGGAAAATCCCATATTCTTGAATTCTTGTCGTGTGAATCCACTTTATTCAGCCAAGAGCGTAACTCTCGAATTCCTTCCATGTATTCGAACGCGCACGAGAGCGCTTGGTATTAGCTTTGCATTAATGTCATGTGACTTCCATGGATGAGATGTGAATTTGGCGTGTTGGTAATGGGCCAGTCTTGAGGACTTGAGGCCGGATTCATTTTGTGGCTTGAGTGCTGAGACTTCGTTGTGTGAGGACATTTATTTGGGGACTTATATGTCTGTTGATGTCCTTATTGACGGGACTTTGTGGTTGGATGCCTATGTGGTGAGTGTGATTTGATGGTTATATGTGTTCAGACTGTGATTTGTCACAAAATGAGTGGCTGGGAATGTGGCAAGAACTTTGAGTGTTCAATTTCTGTCTCGGTTTGGTATATGTCTTCGAGTTGAGAGTGTATTGGAAGACCTCTCATGTTGTTCAGTTGTGGAGTGAAGCAGATCTTTCTGTTGAGTTATGAGTTCCTGGTGATGTTTTTTGGGCTACTAATTTCCCCAGTAGAGTTCATGTATTCTATTAACGGTGTATTCCAACCATATCAGCACTCATTTGATATTGTATTCATTGATGGAATCTTGGCATATACGTGTAGCGAGGGGTAGAATATTCCTATTTTTCATCATATTTTACCCATTTTCTGGATATGCCCCGTGAGCTTTCAGTTACATCTGTTCATGTGTCGACTTCGGTGGGCGATAATGTTGTTGTGGATGATGTGTATCGATCATGTGTAATATCTATTAGGGGTCTGGAGACCCGAGTGGACCTATTGTTACTCAGCATGGTCGATTTTGATTTGATATTGGGCATGGGCTGGTTGTCTCCGTGTCATGTCGTTCTTGATTGTCACGCTAAGACCATGACCTTAGCTATGCCAGGTTGTCCGAGGGTTGAGTGGAGATGTTCTTCTGGTTATGTGCCTAGCAGGGTGATATCCTACTTGAAGGCTCAGCGTATGGTTGAGAAGAGGTGTTTATCATATCTTGCTTTTGTGAGGGATGTCAATGGTGAGACTCCCGCTATTGATTCGGTTCCTGTGGTCCGTGACTTTCCGGACGTGTTTCCTGTAGACCTGCCAAGCATGTCACCTGACAGGGACATTGATTTTGGTATTGACCTGGTGCCAGGCAATCAGCCTATTCCTATTCCACCTTATCGTATGGCACCAGCGGAGCTAAAGAAATTAAAGGAGCAGTTTCAGGAACTCCTAGATAAGGGGTTCATTCGGCCTAGTGTGTCACCTTGGGGTGCACCAAAGTTGTTTGTAAAGAAAGAGGATGGTTCTATGGGTATTTGTATTGATTATCGGTAGTTGAACAGGGTTACGGTGAAGAATCGGTATCCCTTGCCTCGTATAGATGACTTGTTTGGTCAATTGTAGGGTGCCAGGGTATTTTCCATGATTTACTTGTGTTCCGGGTATCATCAGTTGAACATCCGGGGGCGAGACCTTCCGAAGACTGCTTTTAGGACTAGATATGGTCATTATGAGTTTCTGGTTATACCATCCGGGCTGACCAATGCCCCAGCAGCCTTTATGAACTTGATGCATCGTGTATTACGACCTTATCTGAATTCTTTCGTCATCGTGTTTATTGACGACATCTTGTTTTATTCCCGATCTCGGGAGGATCATGAGCAGCATTTGAGAGTTGTGCTTCAGACATTGAGGGAGAAGAGATTGTATGCAAAATTTTCAAAGGGTTGGTTGTGCCATCAGCGTCAGGTTCTTATACCGCATATTGTGATTCCTCGAGGGTAGGCGTTGTTTGTGTTTGTATGCATGAGGATGTAGTGATTGCGTGATTGTTATGATCTTCAGAAGTTTAGAGAGAGATATCAGTTTGAGGCTAAGGCGACAGGGGTATCTCCTGCGAGTTATCCTGGGGTCGGGTTGTAATTGGGTTTAGATCGCTTGTGGATGTTGGCATGACCATTACGATGGTGAATGCGAGATTTGCAGATGACTTGAGCGGTTAGACAGGTTATGTTATTATGGTCATTGTGAGTTATTGTTTGTCTTGATCGTTGGCTTTGAGCCAAGTGGGGTAGTTTGTTAATGATACGTTTATTGCATGATTATGTGCCATATTGGTTTCAGTTCGAGGTATATTGGTGGATCAGTTATGACGTGTAGATGTGGAGTCTGGGAATGATTCGAGTAATGGAAATTCTACGATACAAGTCGTAATGTACTCTATTAGGTAAATGGGTTCTATTGAATGGTGGAGTAGTAGGGTTGTGCTATGTATTCGAGCGGTGGAATTGAGATCAGATACAGTAATTTGTGTGCTTCATGGACTTCGAGACTGAGAGTTCTCATAAGCAGGTGATTTTGTGGTAGTGAAATGTGAAGATCCGAGCAAGGCTAGTCGGATGTTAGTATGTACCATAATTTAGTCATTGTAAACTTTTTCGGTAAGTTATCTATCTATTGTGGCTGACCATAATTGATTAAGGGTTATTGTAGGCCATTATGGGTGTGTGTTCTGCACCGAGTTAGAATTGCTAACTCCGAATTTCTATTTTTGAGGAATGTACCATTTGATTGTGATTGAGTTTAATCATGTTCTAGGGTGATCTATGAGCTACCCTTCGGTGTTGCGAGGCGTGGTGATTGTTTGTTATATGCACTTACGGTGCTAGTTTATTTGGCCTTTATAGCGGGATCTGACTAAGGTAAGTAATTGGGTATTGTGAGGTTGAGACGTGCTGATTATGCCCTTTCTGATTCATGTGGCATGGTATCGTCCGATTTCTCTGTGGTTATGGAAATATACTTTGAGTACTTGATGTCGAATTTCAAATGGTTATTGATTTCGGGCAAGGTGGCTTGAGATATTTCATGTGGACCAGCATTTGGATGAGATCACGCAGTGTAGCAGAGTTATGTAAGGGTATGAGCTTTGGTATTGGATTCGTGTGTTTTGATTTTTACGGGGTGTACCATGCTTTTAGCACGATGTTGTGGTGGTAATTGTTAATGGCAGGATAGTCCTCTCGTGTGTGAATCTTTCATATAATTTGATTACTTTGGGATTTTTTTATTGAGTGCACGAGCTGCACAAGTTATGGATTCGAATTTTATCGATGTTTCATGTCATCAGAGTGATTGTGTTGGATGAGAAGAGGTTACTGGACCTAGAATGAATATTGTCATAATTGTCTACAGCATAGTTGGAAGGATAAATATCGAGAGTCGGCTTGGAAATCTGCTATAATTTCCTTTTTGGGAATGGGGAGCTTCATGTATGACTGATCAGACGAATGGTTGTTAGTTTCTACGTGTTTCTTTTATCATCGGCAGTATATCAAAGTGTTAGAGCGAGGCATTTCTTCATAAGAGGTTATGTACCGGTATTGAGTTGTCTGAGCAGTTATTGTGGTTAAGAGTGATCGTTATGAGTGTTCGAGTCATGCGGTGTATTATGTGATTTCATATGGGGTGCGTATATGGCTTGATCCAGCAAGTTTAGACCTGTACAGTTTAGAGTTGAAGAATTTTGATCTTGTATATTAATTCAGAAGTGGAAATTTGGTTGTAAGGGTTATGGGTCAGGTTGGATTTGGAAATTTCAAATGTGTTGTGTTATTGGAACTATATAGGATAAGGTGACGTGGGATCACCCCGAGTATGTGCATGGTAGGCTATGCGACAGTTCGATGGTGTTGGAGAACAACTCTTGGCACGTTCGAGGACAAACGCAGGTTTAAGTGGGGGAGGATGTAACAACCCTGCCGGTCGTTCCGAGATTGGAGCGATTTTTTGAGAGAAAGGAGACACTTAGTCTCTTATCTTGGTTAAATAGTGGAAAAAGTCAACCAAAAGTTGACTTATTGGTAAACGACCCCGGATTGCGGATTTTAGTGTGTTCGGAATAAAGTTTGGATGTCTGGGGTAGAATCAGGCTTGAATGGAATTCCGAAAGTTGGAGCAGTTTTGTAATGTCATTTTGGATATGTGTGCAAATTTTCAGGTCAATCGGATGTGTTTTGGATGGTTTCGACATCTTTGGCGAAATTTAGAAATTTCAAAGTTCATGGGCTTGAATTTGATGTGATTTTGGTATTTTTGCGTTATTTTTTGTGTTTCGAAGGCTCGGGTAAGTTTGAATGATGTAATGGGATATGTTGGTAGGTTTGGTTGAGGTCCCGAGGGCCTCGGGTATATTTTTGATGCCCAAACAGACATTTTTGGTCTTTGGGAGATTGCTGGTTTTTCTGGTGTTTTAGCAGTAATGATTGTTCATTGCAATCGCGTGAGTTCATCCGCGATCGCATAGAGTAAGTTGAGGTCAGGTGGATTTTGTTAATTGAGATCGCGTATGTAGGAGTGCGATGGCATAGTGTGAGCAGTCTTGGTCACTGCGTTCGCATGGTGGTGGTTGTGTTCGCATAGTAGAATTTGAGTGGCAGTGTGGTGCTGGAATTTTCTCTATGTGATCGCATAGAGCTGGTCGTGATCGCATAGTTGTGAGAAGTGGTTCTTCGCGATCGCATAGGTGTTTTTGCGATCGCATAGGGTTAGTTTAGTTGGCCAGCATTTTGTTCTTCGTGATCGCATGCCTTCTTCCCCGATCGCATAGAGCAAAAGTCTGGTAGACATTTTAAGTTCTAATATCGGGGGTTCTTGGCCATAACTCATTTTGCCATTTGAGAGCTCGGGTGAAGGAGATTTTAGACGAGATTTTTAGTGGGACTCTTGTGGTAAGTGTTCTTCAATCATTTTTTGTTCAATTTCATGAATTTGTCTTGATTTTCACCATGAAATTTGAGGAATTAAGTAGAAAAATTTGGGGAAAATGGGAGGAAGAATTTTGAAATTCTTTTGGTGATTTGAGTGGGAAATTGTGGTTCGATTTTGATGTTCTTGGTATTTACAGACTCGTGGGAGGTTAAGGATTCTTGTGATATATATTTTATCAGATTTCGAGACGTGGGCCCGAGGGCCGAATTTGGCCAATTTCGGGAATTGTGCCTAGTTTTGATAGTTTTAGATTTGGGTTTGTCTCCGTAGCATATTTGATGTTATTGATCTGATTGTGATAAGCTCGGAGCATTTGGGAGCCAATTCGATTGGCAAGAGCACCGCGTAATAGTTTTTGGGTGGTTTTGAGGTAAGCAATGATTGTAACTCTAAACCTGAGGGCATAACACCCCGATATTTGATATTGTTGTAATAAAGTGACGCACATGCTAGGTAATGAGCGTGGGGGCGTGCACCGATAGGGATTGTGAATTGGTCCGTCCCGTAGTGATTATTAAGCTGCGTATTCGATTTGAAACATTGTGATACCCTGTATTTTAGAAATTTATACTTCTTTATGGGATATGACACATGTTTGGGGCCTCGTGCCGACCTGTTTAGACCCTTAGGGGTATTTTCCATGATTGGGGCCTTGTACCGACCTGTTTAGACCCTCGGAGGTACTTTCACACTATTCTTACACTATCCTGATAGAACAATTATGAACTCAGTCATGTTTTCGACTTGTTGTTATTTTCACTGTTATCACATTACTTTGAAAACTCCGAAAAGTATTTTGGGCTGAGACCCGTGAGTTGAGATGAATTGCCCAAGTGGCTTTTGAGGGTGACTGAGTGAGGCCGAGAGCCGAGTATATGAGGGCAGTTATGAGTATATATGTAGTAAGGCCGAGAGCCGAGTATGTGAGTATGAGGGCAGCTATGGGTATATATGTAATGAGGCTGAGGGACGAGTATGAGAGGATAGTTATGGATCGGGCTGCATGCCGCAACAATATATATGTTATATGTGGATCGAGCTGCATGCCGCAACAGTGTGGATTGGGCTGCACGCCGCAGGGATATACATTATATATGGATCGGGCTGCACGCCGCAACAATATATATTTTGGATGGGGTGCACGCCGCAGCAATATACTGCATGGGCTGAAGGAGCCCCTCCAGGAGTCTGTACACCCCCAGTGAGTGTAGTCTGTACACCCCCACCCCAAAGTACTAATCAAATGATGAAATCTGTGATATATACATGTATGGAAGCAAAATACGAGTTAGAATCACTTACCTCGATGAATTTCCTGAAAAACATTCGAAAAATCGCCACAAACCAAGCTCCCTATGTTGAAAATGTGAAATAAAACCATGAACCCCGTATTTATAGTGCACCCCCCGGATATTCACTACGCGGTCTGCCATCTTTAACCTTCACCGTGCACGCCTCACCACGGTCCGCGAAATATCTACCGCGGTCCGTGAATATCTACCCCAGTTGCGAAGGTTCACATCTCCTGCGGTCGCCAACCAAACTTACGCGGGGCGCGCCAGCCTTTACCGCTGACCGCGAAATCCCGTCGCTGTCCGTGAATTCTTACTGTGGTCCGTGCCAATTTTGTGCGGTCTGCACTTCCCTACATTGGAAACCCAACACCATCAACATCAACACCCTTTTCAACAGCTAAACCCATCCGAAACACACCCGAGGCCCTCGGGACCTCAACCAACCAAACCAACACATCCCATAACGTCATTCAAACTTAGTCGAACCTATGAATCACTCAAAACAACACCAAATCACCTCGGATTCCCAATTCTGCAAGCGATGCTGAAACGAATCAAACATTGTATGAATAGCCTCAAATTTTGCACATACACCACAAATGACTCAACGAACCTGCTCTAGCTTCCGAAATTCCATTCTGACCCCGATATCAAATTCTTCAGTACCGACCGGAAATCACTAAATTTCCAATTTCTCCAATTCAAGCCTAATTCTACAAAGGACCTCCATATTACATTCCAAACACGCTCCTATGTCAAAAATACCTAACGGAGTTATCCAAACCGTAAAAACTCCAATCCGAGATCGTTTACTCATAAGTCAACTTCCGACTGACTTTCCAACTTAAATTCCTAATTAAGAGACTAAGTGTCTCATTCAACTGCAAAACCACAACGAACCCAAACCAACCAACCCGATGCAATATAATAAAGCTGAACAACACATGAATAAGCTTAATTAGGGGAAACGAGGCTATAAATCTCGGAGTGACCAACCGAGTCATTATAGGGACCCCATCCAATCATTTCTACTAGCCCAAATCCCGACATGGAATTGTTCCAATGCTCAAAACTTAAAAAATAACAATTAATTAAGAATCGAAGATCAAATCATTCCCTTAATTTCCAAACCTTCCAACTTCATTGAATATGTTTGAATCACACTTAGACATTTTGGATTAAAATCAAATATTGCACACAGGTTCAATTCAACTATATAGACGTATCCAAAGTCTGGGAACATCAATTATAGTTCAACAACGTTAAAGTCAACTCTTGGTCAAACTTATGAATTCTTAAGTTCTTCAAATCGCAAACTTTCGACAAATTGGGTTGAATTCTTTTAGGAACTTCCAAAACTTATTCCGAACATACTTGGAAGTTCAAATTCTTCATACGAACCCATTGGAACAATCAAAACATGATTCTAAGTCTTTTTACCCACAAATCAAACCTTGGTAAACTCATCCAAATTAAAGCTTCCAATTCGAGAGTCATTCTTCCAAATCAAACCCGAACAACTCAAAAATAACCGACTATACACAAAAGTCATAATACTTATATGAAGCTACTCAATGTCTCAAACCACCGAACAGAAAGCCAATGCTCAAAATAACCCGTCGCGCCGTTACATTCTGCCACACTTTACATATGTTCATCCTCAAACGTGCTTTGAGTCATTTCGTAGCCATTAAATCACTACGTAAAATCAACATACGTCAACAAAGGAAATGCCAAATGCAAAACCTGGACCTGGTTCACGCAGTCAAGACATACCTATGGATGATCCCACTTCACTTCAATCCATATAAGCCCGTCAACACAACCTAATTTGAGATTCTTTCTTCAACCATTATCCATTAACTTTATAACCGAATCTCCAACATTCGGAATTCCTTATAAAACCCTATTTCAGGCATCAACCCATAAACATATTTCAAGCTGCATCAACCCATAAGCATATTTCAAGATATTATCACATGATATACCACATAACTCATGTACCTACATTACTAAGCTCGGTACCAGTTGTAAAAACCCGTAAAATTTCATGGATAAAAATATTTCCCTAATAGGTCCCCATGTTGTTATAACTGTAGAAATTCTTAAAATGGACCCTTTTTGAGTAAAAAGTACCCTGGGACTTACAGGATAAAATTTTCCAGATTTGCGCAGGTATGCGGTCCACTATGCGATGGCAGATCAGGTATGCGGATGCATAGTGGTTGCATACCTGGACAGTTTGCTGTCCATTTTGAGGATAGCTATGCGGCCTAGAATGCGATCGCATTTCACGAATACGGGCTGCATAGTTGTCGCATTCTTGCACCTTGACTTTTGCGGAGGGTATTATACGACGCACTATGCGATCGCATAAAAGGTATGCGAACCACATAGTGGTCGCACACCTAGGCAGTCTGTTTTTCTTTTTGGGTGTATTTGTTATTTTTTAGTTTCTTTTGGCTGGATTCGAACCGTTCAGAGGTCGACGTTAATAACAATTTCTTGAGTATCGATTTGGCTTGGTTGAGGTAAGTATCGTACATAAACATGACTCAGGAACCAGTTTCCAGTTTCCTGGGTTATTATTGTCGGCTACACGCTATGAGTGGGATTGATCCCTCGTGTGTACAGGGTAGTGACTAGGCTATTATGTGCCTCGAATTGATTGCTATGCTTCATATTATCACCTCTCTTATGTTTTACTCCCATTGTGAGCTAATTGAATCATGTAGAGATTATTTGTTGGTTGATCTCGTGTTCAAACATGTTCATTTTTGTTCTTGTTGCACAATCGTATGATTTGAACTATTCTATTACACTTCACACATACCATTGTTCATCTCACACTTAGTATGTCACTTACATCAGTGCATGAGTATGAAATTTGATATCCATTATTCATGCTCATGTGTTTTTGTATTTTTTCCTCTTTATGATATGAACTGGGTTGATAGCACTTGAGTTGTCCTTGCGAATCTATGTTATGATTGCACATGAGTTGTCTATGCGGTGGTTATATATGACATGTGAGTTGTCCGTGTGATGGTTAGATATGCCGTTGGAAATAAGGATCCATCCCCCTAGGGTCACACTCTCATCTTTCTCTCTTGATGGTGTACACGCGGTATGAGGAAAACTGGCCAATGTTTGTTTTGGTTATTGCATTTCTTCTCTACTTGCAATTTCTTTGGATGTATACATGTTTAACTCACATATCTTCTATATATGTTAGATCAAGAATGTATACATGTCGTTATGAAAAGTTTCTCTATATGCTTCCTTACTTGATAAGATGAGACAAGGTACATGTCTTCTCTATATGTTAATTCGTGTGACTTGACTGGTTTAATCATGCATAACTTCTTTATATGCAATTATTGATGAATTAATTAATGTTTCGTGCATATATTTTTATATGAAATTGATGAAGGATTATCTAGTATTTCACGCATACCTTATATATATTCAAGTTGATGATTTAATGATGTTGGGTGCATGTTTTCTCTATATGCTAGATTGTTAATTGATTAAGGACTTAGCACATTATCTCTTTTTTCACCGATGTGGTTTTGTCTGTGTTATATTATTAGGTGGCACCACTATTGTGTACTTGTGAAATTCAGGGATTGGATAGGTTTTTAGCGAATATCATTTATAATTATTGCCTCTATTACCTCGACAAAGTTAGTTATGATACCTACCGAGTACATGAGGTCGGTTGTACTCACACTACACTTCTTCATCTTGCGTGCAAATTTAGGAACTGAGTTGCAGCGGATGATGGGAGATGGCATTGGAGATGTACCTATTTTACTGGTATATCTACCACTTGTCCTTGATAATTTTTTATTTGTACTCTATTTATATATATTTCAAACAAATGATGTATTTTCTTTCATACCAGCTTTGTAAATCTAACTCATAGTGGTTGATGACTTGTAATACGAATACTTGGGTTATTGCATAGAAATTCAGCCCTTTCATTTAGTGATTAGTTATGACTTTCACTAGAAATGTGTAATTGTTATTTGGATTACCTAGCAGTTTGGGTTAGGTACCATCATGACTAGGTGGATTTTGGATCGTGACAAGTTTGTATTAGAGGTCTAGGTTCAAAGGTTCTACAAGTCATGAGCAAGTGTCTAGTAGTCTTGCAGATCGATATGATGATGTAAATACCTATCTTCAAGAGGTTATAGGGCATTTAAGAAACTTCACCTTCTTTCTTTTCTTATCGTGCGACATTAATTCAGCTTGAAGCCTAGATATTTAAGTTTTTTCCATTCACTCATATGAGAAGTTGAGCACTCGGTATCAGGTCTGCACCGAAAACTTGTGACTTCGTGGATTAGGTGCGAGATGTGTTTTCTTTATTATGGAGGTCGGCTAGTCTAGAGGACTTGAGGCAACTGTTCAAACCGCAGCTTAGGATCGATAATTGTAGTTGAGTGAACATGCAATTGGACTTATTTATCTTGGGTGTCCTTAGGAGTGGATTGATGTCTGGGTGGATTGCTAGATAGCTATATGATGAGTATTATGTGACTGAAGACTATTCTTACATAATTAAGGACCATGAGTACTCAATTTTGTCTTGATGTGTTGTACAGTCTCGAGTGTTGAGTATGTTTAAGGATCTTTTATTTGTACATTTGTGGAATACTGTAGAATCTTATGTCTTTCTTGACGAGTTTAGACTCGGGTGGTTTTAGAAATTGTATAGTGATGGTGACCCCGATAAGACATAGAGAGATGCTAAATTGAGGCAGTAGGAGGGTCATTTCATGTGTCATGTTCTGAGGTTGTGTGATCCTTATCACATTTATGTGAAGAGTTTACTTTCTATCTACTGGGATGAATATGCTACACTTGGAGTTTCGATTGCTTCATGATGTTCGCACGACTTTCACGAGGGTGAATACATGTCTGGCATAAGATTTGAGGTATTTTATAACTGGTGCTACATGAGCTTATGAAGGATTTAGTTGAATTACAGTGCGAGATCATGGTAGTTATGGAGTAAGGGTATCGTGGTTATTATATGTTATGTTCTATCACTTCGAGCCACGTGGGGAATCTTCTATCAAAGATCAGATTGCTTGTCATGTATTATATAAGTTTTTGACTGAGGCATATTTATTGATCAGATATAACTTGAAGGAGGCTGACTTCGAGGATGGTGCAGGGAAGGAAATAGTCGGATGCATGATGTACAATATTTTATGGCCATATGGATATCTTGGAATGATCCAGGTTAGTTATTTATGGTGGATGCAGTGTGACAGGAGATGGGATTCACTCTGTTTCTTAAAGGTGGGGTTACATCTTTTGGTGTTTTTGTGATAATGGAGCACAAGTCGTTCGACTCATATTGGCGATGCATTGGATATTAGAGCATAGTGTATGACTCTCGAGAAGGTTCAAATGAGTTCAAGATTCATATGTGGTATTTTAGAATTCATCGGATTTGTATATTGCTAAGATCTAAGATTTGCATTGGATGGTGTCGAGACTTGCTGTATTTATACATCATTAGTGATACTATATTTCAGTATCAAAAAGTTTTAAAGGAATATCTTTAAATTCACAGAAGTTCTCTTCAGAGTGGATACAGTTGCGGTACTATTGGGTGCTCAAGAGGGAATACATTGGCTTATGGGCCTTAGGACGACATGGTTTCATACTAGGATCTCTTGGGGTGAGCTTTGGTTTAAGGAACATAGTGTACTATCAAGGAGAAGTGTCAACTTAAAGGCAAGTCAAGAGGAACTCGAAGAAATAGGTTAGCTTGGTAATGGTTTGGATTACCAAAATAATATAAGTGATTGGTTCTTTTTGTGTGGTTAGACTCTACGGGTGTTTTGTGGCAATACTCTTGGGTTTGGAAATATGGGTGACTTTGTTGAGTTAGAGGGATTCATATAAGATGGCTTGGTTTGTGATAATGGGTTTTAAGAGTTCTCGGTTATTTCAACCGCAGTTTGGAACATATGTTTTCTACAATATTAGTAGTATGTCGTGTGTTCTGATTTTTCTACTAGAAAGGGTTAAGTGGAAGGTCTACGGCTGATGCAGTGTGTATCATACTTGTGATTTATAGTTGATAATGGGATTCTCATGTTTTCATATGATGGCATGATAGATGTAGAGCCACGTGTGGGATTGAGGTTTGTGTGTACACGGTTGCATTTCCATTTCGAAGAGGAGGTCACGAGTCCTAGACAACATTGATGGTTTCAGATGTTTAGAAGAATGTTGCCGAAGAGTGTGCATTTCATAAAGGCGCATTGTGTTTTGACTTGTGCATGCTGCACTGGTATTACGATAATCACCTCGTTGTTAACTACTGATATTAGATTTTACTACGTGGCAGATAAAATTTATGGGATTAATTCTATGGTAGGTGAGGACAATGACTGCCCCATTTATAGTGGCGTTCAATCCTTAAGGTTTCGATCAAATTCAAAATTGGTAATGTAAAGTGGCGAAGGTAGGATGATGATAGCATAAAGGCGAAATCAGAGAACTATAGAGGAGAAAATCATCATGAGATTTACCCGGGGCACGAGGAGGTGAGGAATTTACCGTTGAAACGTGAAGAATGGTCAGTCAAAGTCCTAATGTCTAGAGGTCATTGCATTTGACCTCTGCAAATTTAATAACAATGATGAAGCCAGAGATAAGCTCTATGCACGCTCTGATTTGAATGAATGGGGAAAAACAGATGAAATCTTGAGTCATTCTTTTAGGTCGATGGTTTTGATTTGGGGTTTTGAATCGTAAAGACGAAAGGGAAAAGATTCAAGCGAGAATCGTGGCTAGCATAGAAAGAGAACATGTTCTAAAGAGTAGGTTTGATGGAGTTACTGGATTGAGAGAATAGGGACAAAAAGATGAAGGGGAGGGCGGGCGGGTAGGTGGAAATGAGTTGGGTTTAGGGTGGTCTCTAAGGTTTAAAATGGGAGACAAAATCTCGGCCATTGGATTGTTTGATCGATGGCCATGATATTATAGGGAAATGGGAATTATTAAATTGGTTTTTGAGGGAAATATAAAAACCCGTAAAATTTTATGGCTAAAAATAATTCCCAAATAGGTCCATGTGTTGTTATAACTGTAGAAATTCTTAAAATTAACCATTTTGAGTAAAAAGTACCCCGGGACTTAAAATATATAATTTTCCAGATTTCCGCAGGTCTGCGGTCCACTATGCGATCGCAGATCAGGTATGTGGACCGCATAATGGTCGCATACCTAGATAGTTTGCTGTCCATTTTGAGGACAGCTATGCGTCCTAGAATGCGATCGCATTTCGCGAATGCGGGCCGCATAGTCGTCGCATTCTTGCACCTTGACTTTTACGGAGGGAGTTATGCGATCGCATAACAAGTATGCAGGCTGCATGGTGGTCGCAAACCTGCGCAGTCTACTTTTCTTTTTGGCCCATTTGAGGGCTATTTATGCGACATGAATGCGGACCACACAGCAGGAATGCGATCGCATTCGTGACCGCATTTCTGCTTCGGGACTGTTAAATTGCTAATTTTATACCCAACCCCCAGTTCATTAAAACACTTAACCCCCTTCCATTTTAAAGAATTTCTAAAAAAAAAAGAGAGAGGGGAGAGAGAGTTCTAGAGAGAGAAAGTCCCAACTTCTTCGAAGTTATCATCCTTCATCATTCAAGTTTGGAACTAATCAAGTAGCACATCATTTTCTTCACCATAAGAGGTAAGATTCTACCCCATTAACCTTAATTTTCCAGATTTTATTAAAATGAAACATGTTTAGGTGAGTTCATCAAGATGGGGGATAGAAGTCTTGCATGCATGTAACCAACTAGTCATAATCCAGTAAAAAGGAAATGGGTTAGGGTAATCTTTCTCTAAAAAGAGGCCATTTAATCTAAAGGAACACCTAGTGTTTGATAAAATACCTAAATGAGTTCGAGTTATGTTTATGGTTCCTAATTCTAAGTGAAATATTTCACATTGTGGAATAGATTGACGGTGCTAGACGGTTCGGTGAATTGTGGTAGAAATTAAGGAAAAATCCCAACTCAAGTTATGTATGGCTAACTTTAATATTTGTAGAGTCATCTCTTTTCTGTACGAGCACTCGGTATGAAATTCTTGCTTGAGCATATGTGAATTGATTTCTCTGCTATGTCGAGGTGTAAGACTTCGTTCTTCGAATTTCTTAGTTGATTACCATGTTATATGAACTTGCGAAAAGGTGATTCCTTGTGCTTATTCTATCATCTGCAAAGCTCGTTAAATGTTGAATACATCGTTATGAGAGGATGTGCTGCAAAACGAAATAAATGATAATGAATCAAAGTATTGAATGTACCTAAGTGCTAAATGTCGTGTAGTAAATAATGGAATGGAATCGGGGATAAACTAATTGAGCTATATGTTGATGGCATACCGTATATGACTCACTATTTCATAAAGATTTATGTGGCCTTGATTTCATATGGCTATTTGGTTGTTACGAATGAATATGCTTGACCATGAGAATCTTTGTGATTGAATTGTTGGTTGATATTGCTATTAATTACATTGTTGAACATATCAAAATGCTAAAGGCTGTGTAGCAAATGATGAAAGTAAATATGGCCTGATTCTATTGAGTTAAATGATTGTGGCAACACCATATATGAATTACTGATTGGTAAGGATCATTGTGCCTTGATTTCACATAGTTATTGGTTGGTATAAACTTATGTTCTTCATGATGAAGATACTTGTGATATAAATGTTGGTGGTTGTTGCTGTAAAATATGATTGTATGGTGGGATCAGGTTGTACGCCGCAACAGAAATTGTAAGGTGGGATCGGTTTGCACGCTGCAACAGAAATTGTAAGGTGGGATCAGGTTGCACGCCGTAACAGAAATTGTAAGGTGGGATCGGGTTGGACGCCGCAACAGAGATTGTAAGGTGGGATCGGGTTGGACGCCGCAACAGAAATTGTAAGGTGGGATCAGGTTGCACACGCGCAACATAAATTGTAAGGTGGGATCTGGTTTCACGCCGCGACAGAAGTAATAAGGGTGTAATGTGGAATAGTACTAGTATGGCTGGGCAAACATTACTCAAAGTAAAATAAATAGATGCACAGATAGAAAGTAGTTAAAGGAACCAACACATAGTGCATAGTGATACAGAAACAAATACAATTGAAAGCCTCATAGATTCTTATTTAAACACAATCACATTTCAGCTTTATTATATTCTGTTGTTGCGTGCAACCCGATCCCACTGTATAGTTTACACTCCACCCTTGTTACCTCTCCACCCTTATTACTTCGTGTTGCGGCGTGCAACCCGATCCCACCGTACAATTTACACTCCACCCTTGTTACCTCTCCACTCTTATTACTTCGTGTTGCGGAGTGAAACCTCATCCCACCGTGCAATTTACACTCCACCCTTGTTACCTCTCCACTCTTATTACTTCGTGTTGCGGCGTGCAACCCGATCCCACCGTACAATTTACACTCCACCCTTGTTACCTCTCCACTCTTATTACTTCGTGTTGCGGCGTGCAACCCGATTCCACCGGACCATTACATTTCATGGCAAACAATAACAGCCCACAATTCAATCACAGTGTTTCATATCATCAAGGGTACAACTTCATAACACCCAACCAATCATGTGTTCATAATAGTCTTTATCATCCATTAATTCAACCACAAAGATGCTCATCAACAAGAATATAGATTAATTACAACCAACAATCAATGTGAAGTTAAGCCAAAATGAACCTTGCCAACAATGAGTCATATACGATATTTCATCACTTGTTACACATCCCTTATCACTTAGATACATTTACACATTTGACTTTGTTACCATTCTTTGATACCTACATACTCAAGCATTTAACTAACCTTGCACATGATAGAGTAATCACATAGAAGTCACCTTTCACAATTTCAATTGTCACGATAGTCGACTAAGAAAAACCAGAGAATGAAATCTCACACCTCAACACAACCGGACAATCAATTCACATATACTCATCAAGAAACACATACCGAATGTTCGGACACCAACAAGGTGACTCTACGAAGATTAAAGTTAGCCATACATACCTCGAGTCATCCCCTTTTTAATTTCTATCACAATTCACCGGACTGTCTAGCACCGTCAATCTATTCTACAATGTGACATATTTCACTTAAAATTAGTATTCTTTTTCTCAATTGAGCATTTTATCAAACACTATGTGACCTCTTAGACTACTAACCCTGTTTTTGAGAATAATTACCCAAACTTATTTTTCCCTTTACTAGATTACGGGGTTTAACTCAGATGCATGCAAGATTTCACTTTTTATTTTCAAGAACCAACCTATGTGTGCTTTATTTTTACCTAACATCTGAGTGATTTTGGAAAATCAAATTGGATGATGTTGGAACCTTCTCTCTCAAGAACTCTCTTCTCTCTGTCTATTTTTGGTCAGATAATTGTTAAAAATGAAGGGAAGGGGTGTTTTATAAAAGAGGGGGTCGGGTCTTAAATTTAGAAAATAGGAGCCCCGACACAGAAATGCGGTCGGTCTGCATTCCTGTCGCATAGTTGGCCTTCAAATGGGAAAAAATAGGAACCACACTGCCCAGGTATGCGACCACTATACGGTCCGCATACCTGTTATGTGATCACATTGTGCATCGCATAACCTCCCTTGCAAAAACCATAGGGCAAGATTGCGACAACTATGCGATCCGCATACCCAAAATACGATCACATTCCGGGCCGCATAGTTGTCCTCGATTTGGACAGGCTACAGTCCAGGTATGCGACCACTATTCGGTCGGCATACCTGCTATGCGATTGCATAGTGCGTCGCATAACGTGCAACTTCTACAAAATTTAATCTTTCAAGTTCTGGGATACGTTTTACTCAAAATAGGACCATTTTAAGAATTTCTACAGTTGTAACAGCACAGGGATCTATTCGGGCATTACTTTAGACATAGAAAATTTATGGGTCTTTAAAAGTTCACAGCTAACTTTTGGAAGAAATTTCAGCAATTATTGGGTACGCAGGTAAATCTCAGCACAGCATTCCATCCACAGACTGATGGGCAGGAAGAGCGGACTATTGAAACGCTTGAAGATATATTACGGGCTTGTGTATTAGATTTAAAGGGTGCCTGGGATGATCACTTGCCGCTTATAGAATTTGCTTATAATAACAGTTTCCATGCTAGTATTCAGATGGCCCCATTTGATGCATTGTACGGACGGAGGGGTAGATCACTGATTGGATGGTTCGAGGTTGGCAAAGTGAAACTTCTACGACCGGGTCTTGTGCACCAAGCTATGGAAAAAGCTAAAGTCATTCAGGAGAGGATGAAGGCTGCTCAGAGTCGTCAGAAATCCTATGCAGACGTTCGTGGAAGAGATTTGGAGTTTCAAGTAGATGATTGGGTATTCTTGAAGGTGTCTCCCATGAAGGGAGTAAGGCGGTTTGGGAAGAAAGGGAAATTGAGCCCAAGGTATGTCGGTCCATATAGAATTGCTCAAAGGATAGGGCAGGTGGCTTATAGGATGGAATTTCCCCGTGAGATGTCATTAGTACACCCAGTGTTTCATGTGTCCATGTTTAAAAAGGTTATTGGGGATCCATCCGCCTGTGTGTCAGTTGAGACGGTTGAAATTAATGAAGGATTGTCATATGAAGAGGTTCCAGTTGCTATTCTTGATAGGCAAGTCCGTAGATTGAGGAACAAAGAGATTGCTTCTGTTAAAGTGTTATGGCGAAGTCAACAAGTCGAAGAAGCCACGTGTGAAGCGGAAAATGAAATGAAAAAGAAATATCCCCACTTGTTTGAATAAGTCTAGTTGTGGTTTTGAAAGTTGTCATTCCTAAGAAATTATGTATTGTGTCAAATTTTGTGCAAGAAACACTCCACTCCCCTAATCACCCTACTATTATGACTTCTCAAACTTTGTACAATAAATGTATATGTTGTTGTGATTAGTTGGGTTTTGTGCAACTCATTGAAATAGCTGAATTATGTGCAACTCATTGTAATAGTTGAATTATGTGCAAATTTGTGTAATTAACCGAACTATGTGAGGCTTGTGGAAGTAATTGAATTACAGGTAGCTTGTTGAAATGACCGGATTATGTACAAGTTGATAGAGTAACTGGTAATGTGTGGAATTGGCTAAACATGTGTTTCAGGGGCTCTCTGACAGGTGGATAGGCCTAATTACAAAGGAAACTCTGGCGAAATTTTCAGGAAATATCGAAGTTAGTAAAAATTTGGGGGTTGGCTTATTTTGTGTTTTTCCTACTCTAGTGATTCCCCGATCCTCATTCGAGGACGGATGAATTTAAGTGGGGGAGAATGTAAAGACCAGTAAAATTTTATGGCTAAAAATAATGCCCAAATAGGTCCCCGTGTTGTAATAACTATAGAAATTCATAAAGCGGACCCTTTTTGAGTAAAGTGTACCACGTGACTTAAGAGATCTAATTTTCCAGATTTGCGTAGGTCAGCGGTCCACTATGCGATTGCAGATCAGGTATGCAGACCGTATAGTGGTCCCATACCTGGACTGTTTGCTGTCCATTTTGAGGACAGCTATACGACCTAGAATGCGATCGCATTTTGCGAATGCGGACCGCATAGTTGTTGCATTCTTGCACCTTGACTTTTGCGGAGGGAGTTATGCGACGCACTATGCGATTGCATAACAGATATGTGGACCGCATAGTGGTCGCATACCTGGGCAGTCTACTTTTATTTTTGGCCCATTTGAGGGCCATTTATGCGATAGGAATTTGGACCGCATAGCAGGAATGCGACTGCATTTCTGCTTCGGGACTGTTAAATTTCTAATTTTATACTCGACCCCCAGTTCATTAAAACACTTACCCCCTTCCATTTTAAAGAATTTCTGAACAAAATAGAGTGAGGGGAGAGAGAGTTCTAGAGAGAGAAAGTCCCAACTTTTTCAAAGTGATCCTCCTTCATCATTCAAGTTGGTAACTAATCAAGTAGGGCATCATTTTCTTCACCATAAGAGGTAAGCTTCCACCCCGTCAACCTTAATTTCCTGATTTTATTAAAATGAAACATGTTTAGGTGAGTTCATGAAGATGGGGGTAGAAGTATTGCATGCATGTAACCAACTAGTCATAATCTAGTAAAAAGAAAATGGGTTAGGGTAATCTTTCACTGAAAAGAGGCCATTTAATCTAAAGGAACACCTAGTGTTTGATAAAACTCCTAAATGAGTTCGAGTTATGTTTATGGATCCTAATTCTAAGTGAAATATGTCACATTGTGGAATAGATTGACGGTGCTAGACGGTCCAGTGAATTTTGGTAGAAATTAAGGAAAAATCCCAAATCAAGTTATGTATGGCTAACTTTAATCTTTGTAGAGTTATCTTGTTGGTGTATGACCACTCGGCATGAAATTCTTTGTTTAGCATATGTGAATTGATTGACCTGCTGTGTCGAGGTGTAAGACTTCGTTCTTTGAATTTCTTAGTCGATTACCATGTTATATGAGCTTGCGAAAAAGTGATTCCTTGTGCTTATTCTATCATGTGCAAAGCTCGTTAAATGTTGAACACATCGTTATGAGAGGATGTGCTGTCAAAGGAAAGAAATGATGATGAATAAAAGTGTTGAATGTATCTAAGTGCTAAATGTTGTGTAGTAAATTATGAAAAGGAAACGGGGATAAACTAATTGAGCTTTATGTTGATGGCATACCGTATATGACTCACTGTTTGATAAAGATTTCTGTGGTCTTGATTGCATATGGTTATTTGGTTGTTACGAATGGATATCCTTGACGATTAGAATCTTTGTGACTGAATTGTTGGTTGATGTTGCTATTAATTACATTATTGAACATACCAAAATGCTAAAGGCTCTGTAGCAAATGAAGAAAGTAAATATGGGCTGGTTCTATTGAGTTAAATGATTGTGGCAACACCATATACGAATTACTGATTGGTAAGGATCATTGTTCCTTGATTTCACATAGTTATTGGTTGGTATGAACTTATGTTTTTCATGATGAAGATCTTTGTGATATAATTGTTGGAGGTTGCTGTTGTGAAATGTGATTGTACTGTTGGAACGGGTTTCACGCCGCAACAGAAATTGTAAGGTGGGATCGGGTTACACGCCGCAACAGAAATTGTAAGGTGGGATCGGGTTGCAGGCCGCAACAGAAATTATAAGGTTGGATCGGGTTGCACGCCGCAACAGAACTTGTAAGGTGGTATCGGGTTGCACGCCACAACAGAAATTGTAAGGTGGGATCAGGTTGCACGCCGCAACAGAAGTAATAAGGGTGTAATGTGATTGTGATATGGGATCTGGGTGCACGCCGCAACAGAAGAAATTAGGGCGGAACATGATTGTAAGGTGGGATCGGGTTGCACGCCGCAACAAGAAAAAAATTGGAATAAGAAAATGTGGAAACCACATTTGTGATTCTCTGTATCTCTGTGCAATATTTGTTTGGGTTTCTTTAACTGCCTCATATATGTGTGTTGCGTGATTTTACATAGAGTAAAGTTTGTTTATACATACTAGTACTATTCAATGGTACTAACGTCCCTTTTGCCGGGGGCGCTACATCTTCTATATAGATGTAGGTTGTTCAATAGCAGGTAGCTCGGTTCGCCGTTAGTGTTGCCTCCTCTTCATCTCTCTAGAAGTTATGGTGAGCCCCATTTCCTCTCGGGCCGTGTGTAGTCTATATCATCTTAATTTGTATATTTGATATCTTTTAAGTATAGCCGGGGCCTTGTTGCCAGCAAGTATTGGGTAAACCCTTAGCACTCTTAGAGGCTCCGTAGAAATGATGTGGGTTGTACATATATGTACTTTGGGCAGTAAACGTGTTTACTAGTAATCGTGGTCCGAACCAGAATTATAGTATGTGTTGGGATTATCAAATGTGAAAATGATAAAGGATAAAATTAACTCAAGTAGTAGATTCATGCTTAAACTCTAAATTTCTAATTCATGTGGAATAATGTATATTGTAAAGACGGGGTAGCGCGTTGGGCAGGAAAGGAAATCCAGGTCCGCTTGATCGGGATCATCTGGTTGGGCGCCGGTCTCGTCCCTTGGTTTTGGGGCGTGACAGGAAAATTTGTGGCCGTTGGATCTTTGTAATCCAACTGCAACGATTAGGTCTTAGCGAAATTAATGAAAAGAGTAAAATGGATATTAAACACGGATCGTTGATGAATTAGATGAACGATCTAGATCTATTTGTGTTTTCTCAATGAGTGAGGAAGACATGTTACATGTGGTGCTTTGATTGGCGCTCAGAGATTGGCAAGCATTGCCAAATTCGATAGAGGGGGTGGGTCTGGACCGGGATGGAGGCAATAGGGCCTCTGTATTTGGGCAAAATAGATGAAATGATTTTTCAAACATAGCCACATTGAGTTCAATGGATTGATTGCAATTGTAGCCTTTTGAGCCTTAACCGCCTTGAAAATTGACTTAACCATGCTTATTTAATCACAATTAAATATAATCAAATATACTAAAATTTATTAATAATTATTCTAATTAATTAAATATTGAAATTAATATTTTATTTATTGAATTGTAACACTAATTTTTGCTTATTAAAGTAAATAAGATGGTATAATTATAAATGAAGGGCTAATTCATTAAATTAATTATAAAACTTGTTTATTAAAATAAAGAGATTATTTTAATATATCAAAATAGTAAGAGTAACATAATTTATTACATTCAATATCGAATTTCTAATATTTCAATAATATTAATGATTATTTCCTATGATATTTATAAAAATAGTTATTATTGGTTAAAAATATTTTGTCATATTTATTGCTAATTACTAGGCATAGTTAATTTAATCGTAAATGGAGGGTCAAATTGGTCGTCAACAATCTAGTTAGGTGTTTACCTTGAAAACGGTATTGACAATTATATTTGATTTCTTGTTCTAAAAATACGTGATTTATCTTAATACTAGTTATTAAATAGGAAATGCTATGTATAAGACGGAAGAGCGAGATATGCAAACGAAAATAGTCACAAGGCTGGGCCTCGAGCTCACTGAAACTAGGCCTCGAGGTAGAACGAAAATTCTTAGTAATGAGCAGTCGATGGAGAAACGATTATATTGGGGGTCTCGGTGTCACGACCCCCAAATCCTAACCGGACGTGATGGCGCCTATCATGGAACTAGGCTAGCCAACCATTTCAGACTATCAATATAAACATTAATATTTCCAATATTAATAGCAGATTTAAGAATAGCAGAATGGGATGAAACAAATACACACTTCCCCAAAACCTAGAGTCAACTGTCATGACCATCTAAGACTGAAAATATAAGGTACACCATAATTACTTGCTACAACAAAAGTCTGAGGCACAGAAGACCAAAAGAAACTATGATCTGAGGGAAGGAAGGGAGGTGATTTGGGGAGGCTGAGCAGCTACCTCTATCCGAACAACTCCAAGCTCGTCCGAAAATCAACTAGTGTGATGGTCTGATACCTGGGTCTACACACAGAAGTGCAGGGAGTAATGTGAGTACGCCAACTCAGTAAGTAATCAATGTAACTAAAAACTTGAGTGAAGTGACGAGCAATTTAAATCATGTAAATTCATATAGTAAATAACAGTGGAAATGAATAAATCAAGTCAGAAATCTAAAATTCCAAATATTTCATAAAAACTCCGGTTTTCATTTACAAATCCCATAGGAAACTTTTATCCAACATTTATTATCAGAGGCTCAGTGTAAAAAAGAGTGAAAAATATCATTTTCATAAATATGAGCCCCTCGGGCATAGTATCACTCACAATAAAGCCTCTCGGGCAAGCTTCTCAGTCACTCGTGACTCC
This sequence comes from Nicotiana knightiana, assembly GCA_005239525.1. Lineage (NCBI taxonomy): Eukaryota > Viridiplantae > Streptophyta > Magnoliopsida > Solanales > Solanaceae > Nicotiana > Nicotiana knightiana. Next base: position 109,309 of record ML372933.1, on the reverse strand, counting down.
ACTATCAATATCTCATGATCTCCCTTAACACTCATACTCAGTAAGTACCATGAACACACACAACTGCTGCGGCGGGCAGCCCGCTCCACTACGTTTATACATACATATATATAGATCTACACTGTTGCGTCGTGTAGCCCGATCCATATAATAGTAGATTGCGCTCACTGGGGGTGTACAGACTCCTGGAGGGGCTCCTTCAGCCCAAGCGCTATATCCGCTGCGGCGTGAAGCCCGATCCAATATGTATATTGTTGCGGCGTGCAACCTGATCCATATAATATATATATATATATATATATATTTATGAGGCATGCAGCCCGATCCATATAATATATAACACATATATTGCTGCAGCGTGCAGCCCGTCCCATAATTATCCTCACATACTCGGCTCTCGGCCTGACTCAGTCACCCTCACAAGCCACTTCGGCAATTTATCTCGACTTACGGGGCTCTGCCCAATATACTTTTAAGAGTTTTCAAAGCGGTGTGATAACAGTAAAAATAACAACAATTAGAAAACAATGACTAAGTTCACAGTTTACTAACAGGATAGTGGTAGAATAGTGTAAAAGTTCCCCCTGTGGGTCTAAACAAGTCGGCACAAGGCCCCAAACATCGAAACTACCCCTGAGGGTTTAAACAGATCGGCACAAGGCCCCAGACATGGCTGACAACCCATGAACAAGTATAAACTTCTGAAATATAGGATGTCGTAAGGTTTCAAATCGAATACGCGGCTTAATAGTAGCCACGGGACGGACCAAGTCACAATCCCTATCGGTGCACACCCCCACGCTCATCACCTAGCATGTGCTTCACCTCATTTATCAACCCAATAACAAATAAGGGGGTGTCATACCCTCAGGTTTAGAGTTACAACCGTTCTTACCTCAAGACAGCCCAAAAGCCACTCCGCGATGCACTTGCCCCTCGAATTGGCTCCTGATTGCTCCGAATCTAACCAAAACCGGATTAACATCATCAATATACTAAAGGAACAGAACCCAATCGAAAATTATCAATTTATACAAAATTCTTAAAATTTGGCCAAACCCGAGCCCCCGGCCCACGTCTCGGAATTTGATAAAATTTACATCACTAGAAACCCCGTTCCCTTACGAGTCTACCCATAACAAATTTACCAAATTCCGACCTCAATTTCCCACTCAAATAACCAAAAGAATTTTCCAAATTTCTTCATCTCATTTTTCCCAACTTTTCTACTTTAATTCCTCAAATTGCATGGTGAAAATCAAGACAAATTCATGAAATTGAACCAAGAATGATTGAAGAACACTTACCACAAGAACCCCACTGAAAAGCTCGTCCAAAATCTCCTTTCCCCGATCTCTCTAATGAAATATTGAGTTATGGCCAAAAACCCCCGAATTCATAACATAAACTGGCTGCCCAAACTTTTCTTCACTACGAACGCATCACATTGACCGCGTTCGCATAGAACAAACCAACGGGCCCCTAATTTCCTTACTCTATGCAAACACACAAAAATCCGTGCGAACGCACTCCTCCACCACCCCAGGCCTTCACGAACGCATGGGCTCCTACGTTATCGCACAGGCCAATAGGCCTGGGGCCCTCAGGTGCTTCCTGCTCTACACGAACGCACACACACCCCCGCGTTCACGATTGCCACCCCGCTCAGCATTCTGCGTTTGCACCCCTTCGCTCTTGAACGCATTGAACAAATGTCCCCCCTTCTACCAAACACTCTATGAGAACGCGAGCCCTCTTCCGCGAACGCATAGAATAAATCTCTACTGCAGAAACACCAACAAACCAGCCCAGTTCAACAACCCAAAATCGATTCGTTAACCACTCGAATATCACCCGGCCCCCTGAACCTCAACTACACCTACCAACACACCCCATATCATCATTCAAACTTAGTAAAGCCCTCGAAACACCAAAAACAACACGAAAACACCAAAATTACATCAAATTCAATCCGATGAACTTTGAAACTTCTAAATTTCTCCAATCATGCTGAAACCAACCAAAACACATATGATTGAGCACACATATCCAAAATGACATTACAAACATGCTCCAACATTCAGAATCCCATTCCGACCCCGATAGCCTATTTTCCACTGCCGACCGGAAATCGCAAAAAACTAACTTTCGCCAATTCAAGCCTAATTCTACACCGGACATCAAAACTCCATTCCAAACACACTCCTAAGCCCTAAATCACCTAATGAAGCTATCTGAGCCACAAAATCTGCATTCTGAGGTCCTTTAACAATAAGTCAACTCTCAGTTGACTTTTTCAATTACTAAGCTAATTTAAGAGACTAAGTGTCTCAATTCTCACCACGACCACTCCGAACCCGAACCGACCGACCCAACACAACATAAATAGGTTAGGAAACATATGATAAAATAGAAATGGGGAAAATGGGGCTAATCTCAAGGAACGACCGGTCGGGTCGTCACATCCTCCCCCTCTTAAACAAAGGTTCGTCCTCGAACGGGTCTAGAAACATACCTGGAGTCTCGAATAAGTGGGGATATCTTTCCCGCATCTCCCGCTCGGTCTCCCAGGTGGCATCCTCCATCGGTTGTCCTTTCCACTGAACCTTCACTGAAGCTATATTCTTAGACCTCAGCTTTCTGACCTGACGACCCAAAATAGCCACTGGCTCTACCTCACATGACATATCACACTCGAGCTGAACTGTGCTGAGGTCCAAAACATGATACGGGTCACCAACATACTTCCGGAGCATCGAAACATGGAACACCGGATGAATACTCGACAAGCTGGGAGGCAAGGCAAGTCTATAAGCCACCTCCCCAACCCTCTGAAGCACCTCAAAAGGCCCAATAAACCGGTGACTCAGCTTTCCCCTCTTCCCGAATCTCATAACACCCTTTATGGGTGACACCTTTACCAACACATTATCCCTAACCATGAAAGACACATCTTGGACCTTCTGGTCCGCATAACTCTTCTGCCTAGACTGCGCCGTTCGAAGCCGCTCCTGAATCAACTTTGCCTTACCCAACGCATCCTGAACTAAGTCTGTGCCCAATAGCCTAGCCTCGCCTTGCTCAAACCGACCAACCAGAGATCTGCACCTCCTACAATATAAAGCCTCATACGGAGCCATCCAGATACTCGACTGATAACTATTATTATATGCAAACTCCGCGAGTGGCAGAAACTTGTCCCATAAACCCCCAAAATCAATGGCACATGCACGCAACATATCCTCCAAAATATAAATCGTACGCTCGAACTGCCCGTCGGTCTGAGGATGAAATGACATGCTCAACTCGACCTGAGTACCTAACTCTCTTTGCATGGATCTCTAGAATTTAGATGTGAACTGAGTACCTCTGTTAGAAATGATAGAAACTAGAACACCATGCAATCGTACAATCTCTCTAATTTAAATCTCAGCCAACCGCTCCGAATAATAAGTAGGACCATCAGGAATGAAGTGCACGGACTTGGTCAGCCGATCCACAATAATCCATCTAGCATCAAACCTCCTCAAAGTCCGCGGGAGCCCTACTACAGAGTCTTTGGTGATCCGCTCCTACTTCCACTCCAGAATATCAAATCTCTAAAGCAATCCACCTGGTCTCTGGTGCTCATACTTGACCTGCTGACAGTTGAGACACCGAGCCACAAACTCAACAATATCTTTCTTCATCCGCCTCCACCAATAATGATGTCTCAGATCCTGATACATCTTTGTGGCACCCGAATAGATGGAATACCGCGAACTATGGTCCTTAGCTAGAATCAAATCTCGAAGCCCATCCACATTGGCCACACAAATCTGGTCATGCATCCTCATGACCCCATCATCACCAATAACCACATCCCTGGTATCACCGCGATGGACCCTGTCCTGAAGAAAAAGAAAATGTGGATCATCATACTGGCGTCGTAAAGAGAATACATGGAGGCTACACAAGCCAATACTCGTGGAAGCTCTAATAGATCCAATCTCACCAACTGACCTGCTAAAGCCTGAACATCAAGTGCTAAAGGTCGCTCTGCTACTGGAAGGTAGGCCAAACTCCCCAAACCCTCCGCTCTGCGACTGTCACGCCCCAAAACCGAGGGACGATACCGGCACCTAACTTGATGATCCTTGTCAATCGGACCTGGATTTTCCTCACCTATCTCACATACAACCCCGTGATATCAATATACATTACTCATGTGAACTAGAAATTATGACTTAAGCATACACTTACGATTTGATTTCATTTCTACCTTTTTATAATTACTAACATATGATAACAAATACTTACAAAATACATAAAACATTTACCAATGTGGATCAAGATTCTGAACCGTACCATTACTTACCCAAAATACATATGTACACTACCCACATTGTGTCTATGGAGCCTCTACGAATACTAGAAACATAACATTACTTGCCGGCAACCAGGCCCCTGCTATACCTTACAATACACAATAAACTCAAAAGAAGGTGGCATGAACCACACATAGCCCCGAGAGGAAGTGGGGCTCGCCAGTACAACTGAAAAGGATGAGGAGAAGGCACCACAAATGGCGAGCTGAGCTACCTGTTATGGACCCACCTACATCCATATAAAAGATGAAGCGTCCCCAGCAAAAGAGACGTTAGTACTGTGGAATAGTACTAGCATGTATGAACAAACTTTATCCCAAGTACAATCAAACATACACAAATAAAAGACAGTAATAGAACCAATCAATCAATGCACGTGAAAAGAAACAACCAAAATCAACATGTTTCACAATCTCTCATTTTCCCCTTTCAACATCACCATATTCAAGAGTTTCATAGATTTTCATTTCAATAGTGATAATGATCACATTCCATCCTTATTACCTCGGCCACCCTTATTACCTCGGCCACCCTTATCACCAGTACCCTCAATAGTGATAATGATCACATTCCATCCTTATTACCTCGGCCACCCTTATTACCTCGGCCACCCTTATCACCAGTACCCTCAATAGTGATAATGATCACATTCCATCCTTATTACCTCGGCCACCCTTATTACCTCGACCACCCTTATCACCACAACCCTCAATAGTGATAATGATCACATTCTAACCTTATTACCTCGGCCACCCTTATCACCACAACCCTTTATCCCTATTACTTCGTGTTGCAGCGCGCAACCCGATCCCACCTGACAATCATAATTCATAACAACAACCACAAACAATTACATCACAAGAATTATCATTTCAAGGAATCACAAGTTCACGTCAATAATTCATATATTTGGAACCAAGGCACAATAATTCTCCCCAAGTAGTAATTCATATACAAGGCATTGCCATAATTGTTCAACTCATTCACATCATTTCACAATACCCATTTTCATTACTTACCACGAACGATTTTTTGCCATTATACACATTCCCACACTTGGGCCCATTAACCTTCTTTCATTCATTAACACATACTTTCATATCGATAGCCTCGAGCATTTACGAGCTTTGCACATAATATGATAGGCACATCAAAACACTTTTCACAATCTCATATAGCACGGTAGTATGGCAATCAACTAGGACAATCCGAGAATATAATCTTACGTCTCAACATATTTGAACAATCAATTCACATATTTTCAAACAAGGTACACATACCGTATGCTCGGACCCAACAAGAGGATTCTACAAAGGTTAAAGTTAGCCATACATACCTCAAAGAGCTTTTTCTTAGGTTTATACAATACACCAACACCTCTAGCCATAACAATCTATAAGGAGATAGCGGAAATTGATTAATAATTAGGAAGATTATCCATGATATAACTCTCTTAGGAATTTCATCAAACACCTAGCATGTGAAGTAGACTACAAGGTTTTGAAATGGCAATCTCTTCTTCCTTCACCCAATTTTTAACATGAACTACCCAAATTACTTCTTTAATAGCACATACTACAACTTAGTCCCACATGAATGGCCTATTTCTAACCCTCGCAACATATTTGAACACTTAATTTCTTGCATGAATTTTTTGGAAGTAGAACTTACTCGGGTGGAAGGCAATCTATGGTTATCTTTCTTGATTCTTGAAGACTTGAGCAATATTTGGATGATTATGAAGTTATTCCCCTTCTTTATCTCTCTATATTCTCTCGTATCTCTCTAAAATCAGTAGAAAATAACTCCAAATGAAGCCCTTAAACCTATTTATGAAAATGGAGTCGGGTTATAAAAATAGGAAAAATAAACCTTCGTAACAGGGTCTGCGATCGCAGAATGGACTGCAAAATAAATATGTGGGCCACAGAGTGCATCGCGAAATAGGTGCCCAAAACCGGGCAACACTGGCCAGTCTGCGACCTGATCTGCGATCACAGAGTCAACATGCGACATGAAATGCGATCGCATATTTGACATAGGATCGCATTCTTCCATCCTTTGGTAATTTGATCATAACTTTGCGTAGGAATGTCCAAATGATGAACGGTTTGAAGCGTTGGAAACTAGACTAAAAGATATTTCATTTGATAGGTTAGTGATCACATAATACCTTATATATAATTAGATATGCTCGTTCAAAGTGTGGACTAGTGCAAGTACCTTTGGAATTTTAGCCTATTATGAAATTTTTCCTATTTGGCTTAGCCTTAGGCTTCCCCTTGGACCCTACCTTACTTATTATATGACTAATACACTTATTCACCACATCCCATTCGTTTACATCATATTTAAAGCACATAAAATATTATAATTAGCCTACCTGGCACCACGAATCCTATATTGCTTAGCAATATTTTCCGGGGTCTTACAGCGACTCAGGGCATTGGCCACTACATTGGAACTTCCCCGGATAATATAAAATAGTGAGGTCATAGTCCTTGAGAAGCTCCAACCACCTCCTCTGGCACAAATTAAGATCCTTCTGCTTAAGAAAATGCTACAAACTACGGTGATCAGTGAAAATCTCACAATGCACCCCATACAACTAACGAGACCAAATCTTCAAGGCGTGAAAAATAGCTGCTAGCTCAAGATCGTGCACTGGATAATTCTGCTCGTGCACCTTCAACTGTCTGGATGCGTAGAGAATCACCCTACCGTCCTGCATCAAAATCACTCCAAGGCCAACTCTCGAGGCATCACAGTAAACTGTATAAGAACCTGAACCGGTAGGCAATCAATACCGGAGCTGTAGTCAAAGCTGACTTGAGCTTCTGAAAGCTCTCCTCACACTCCTTAGTCCACCCGAACTGAGCACTCTTCTACGTCAGTCTGGTCATTGGTGCCGTAATAGATGAAAATTCCTTGATGAAACGACAATAGTACCCTGCCAAACCAAGGAAACTGTGAATCTCGGTAGCTGATGACGGTCTAGGCTAACTCTGCACCGCCTGTACCTTCTTCGGATCATCCTAAATACCTTCACTGGACACCACGTGCCCAAGAATGCTACCGAACAAAGCCAGAACTCACACTTCAAAAATTGCATACAATCTCTTCTCTATCAAGGTTTGAAGCACAACTCTAAAATGCTGCTCATGATCTTCCCGAGATCGGGAATACACCAGTATCGTCAATGGACACGATGACGAAAGAATCTAGATAATGCCAGAATACACTACACATCAAGTGCGTAAATGCTTCTGGGGCATTGGTCAACCCGAATGACATAACCAGAAACTCGTAATGACCATATCTAGTCCTGAAAGCAGTCTTCAGGATGTCTGACCCCGAATCTTCAACTGATGATAGCCAGAACGTAAGTCAATATTGGAAAATACCCTGTCACCCTGCAAGTGATCAAAAAAATCATCTATATGAGGCAAGGGATACCGAATCTTCACTGTAAACTTGTTCAGCTGCCGATAATCAATACACATACGCATAGAACCATCCTTCTTCTTTACAAACAACATCGGTGCACCCCAAACTAACACACTAGGCCGAATGAACCCCTTATCTAGGAGTCCCTGAAGTTTCTCCTTTAATTCCTTTAGCTCTGCTGGTACCATACGATAAGGTGGAATAGAAATACGCTGAGTGACTGGAACCAGGTCAATACCAAAATCAATGTCCCTGTCAGGTGGCATGCCTGGAAGGTCTGCTGGAAACACGTCCGAAACGTCACGGACCACATGAACCGAATAAATAGAGGGAGTCTCACCACTGACATCCCTCACAAAATCCAGATACGATAAACACCCCTTCTCAACCATACGTTGAGCCTTCAAGCAGGAATCACCCTGCTGGGCACATAAGTAGAAGAACCTCTCCACTCAACCCTCAGACATATGGGCATAGCTAAGGTCACGATCTTAGCGTGACGAACAAGAATGACATGATACGGAGATAACCAGTCCATGCAGAATATCACATCAAAATCAACCATGCTGAGTAATAGTAGGTCCACTCGGGTCTCCAGACCCCCAATAGATATAAGACATGACCAATACACACGGTCCACAATAACTGTATCACCCACCAGAGTCGACACATGAACAGATGTAACTAAAAACTCACGGGGCATATCCAGAAAATGGGCAAAATATGAAGAAACATAGGAATATGTAGAACCAGGGTCAAATAAAGCCAAAGAATCTCTACAACACACTGAGACAATACCTGCCCTCAATGCATCGGAGGCTAGAGCATTTGGCCTGGATGGAAAGGCATACATATGGGCCTAACCTCCACCTGTTCGACCTCCCCCTCTAGGTCGACCTCTAGCTAAGTGACTACCACCACTGGCTGCCTGGGTGGGCGGTGAAGTACTGGAGCTGAAGTCGAAGGCTAGCCCCTCGACTAAGACGGACATCCAAGAAGACGAGGACACTGCCTCCTCATATGCCCGAACTCTCCACACTCATAACAGCTCCCTGGAGCTGGAGACTGGGACTGAAATAAAACTCTGGCACCAGAATGGCCACTAGGAAAACCATGCATATAAGAACCCTGAGCTGTACTCCGGGCTGGAAAGGCACCGAATGAACAATGGCCTGGCTGAAAATCGCGAGGACCATGCCCCGAGGATGCACAACCATAGGCTGGGCGACCTAACCGAGAAGGCCTGAATGAACGGCCTCTACCATGCTGAAACTTCCCCCTAGAAGGAGCACCACTAGAACCAACCGATCCACGAGGCCTCTTAGCCTCCCTCTCTACAGGCTCTTGCGGCGAACTGACTCAATATCTCGAGCAATACCAACAACCTGCTCGAATGTTGCATCTGATACTCTCTCCCGGGTCATGAAAAGGCGTAGATGATAAGTAATGCCATCTATAAACCTCTTAATCCTCTCCATATCATTAGGGACCAACTCGGTGGCATGACGAGCCAACACCTAAATTGCATCTTGAATTGCGTCACTGATAGCTCTCCCTGACGTATCTGCTCAAAAACCTTGCACTGCTCCTCCCTGTGTGACTGGGGTACATACTTCTCCCAAAAGATGGTAGAGAACTGCTTCCAGGTAAGGGGGGCTGAACCAACCAGCTGGCCCCCTACCTCTACCACGTCCTCGACCCTTCGCTGGTCTAGCTAGTGGCTGATCGCCCTGGTCGGTGGCGCGAGTCCTTACCATCTGTGAGAGAATGAAACAACAAAAGTTTAGATTTCCTAAATCAATCAAATGGCACGACATAATTTGAGAAAGAAATGAGAATGTCCCTAAGGGTTGTGTAGCCTCTCGAAGATAAGTACAGACGTCTCCGTACCGATCCACAAGACTCTACTAAACCTGCTCAAAATCGTTGAGTCTTATGTAACCTAGGCTCTGATGCAAACTTGTCACGGCCCCCAAATCCTAACCAGCCATGATGGCACCTATCATGGAACTAGGCTAGCCAACCATTTCAGACTATCAATATAAATATTAATTTTTCAAAAATTAATAGCATATTTAAGAATAGTAGAATGGGATGAAACAAATACACACTTCCCCAAAACCTGGAGTCAACTGTCATGAGCTTCTAAGACTGAAAATATACGGTACAACATAATTATTTTCTACGACAAAACTATGAGGTAAAAAAGACCAAAACAAACTACGATCTGAGGGAAGGAAAGAAGGTGAGTTGGGGACGCTGAGCAGCTACCTCTACCTTGAACAACTCCAAGCTCGTCCGAAAATCAACTAGTGAGATGGTCCGGTACCTGGGTCTTCACACAGAGGTGTAAGGAGTAACGTGAGTACGCCAACTCAGTAAGTAATCAATGTAACTAAAAACTTGAGTGAAGTGACGAGCAATTTAAATCATGTAAACTCATATAGTAAATAATAGTGGAAATGAACAAATCAAGTCAGAAATCTACAATTCCGAATATTTCTTAGAAACTCCGGTTTCCATTTAAAAATCTCGTAGGAAACTTTTATCCAACATTTATTATCAGAGGCTTATTGTAAAGAAGAGTGAAAAACAACATTTTCATAAAATATAAGCCCCTCGAGCAAGCCTCCCAGTCACACGTGACTCCACTATCAGTATCTCATGCTCTCCCTTAACACTCGTACTCAGTAAGTACCATGAACACACACAAATGATGCGGAGGGCAGCCCACTCCACTACATTTATATATACATATATATAGATTTATACTGCTGCGACGTGCAGCCCGATCCATATAATAATCGACTGCGCTCACTGGGGGTGTACAGACACCTGGAGGGGCTCCTTCAGCCAATGTGCTATATCTGCTACGGCGTGCAGCCCGATCAAATATGTATATTGCTGTGGCGTGCAACCCTATCCATATATAACATATATTTTTGCGGCGCGCAGCCCGATCCATATGATATATAACACATATATTGTTGCGGCGTGCAACTCGTCCCATAATTTTCCTCACATACTCGGCTCTCGGCCTGACTCATTCACTCTCACAAGCCACTTGGGCAATTTATCTCGACTTATGGGACGCAGCCCAAAATACTTTACATAGTTTTCAAAGCGGTGTTATAACAATAAAAATAACAATTAGGAAACAACGACTAAGTTCACAGTTTACTAACAGGATAGTGGTAGAATGGTGTAAAAGTACCCATGATGGTCTAAATAGGTCGGCACAGGGCCCCAAGCATGGAAAATAACCCTAACGGTCTAAACAGATCGACACAAGGCCCAAGACATGGCTCATAGCCCATAAACAAGTATAAACTTCTGAAGGACAGGATATCGTAAGGTTTCGAATCGAATACGCGGCTTAATAATCGCCACGGGACGTACCAAGTCGCAATCCCTATCGGTGCACGCCCCCACGCTCGTCACCTAGAATGTGTGTCACCTCATTTATCAACACAATAACAAATTACTGGGTGTCATACCCTCGGTTTAGAGTTACAATCGTAACTTACCTCATGACAGGCCAAAAGCTACTCTGCGATGCGCTTGCCCCTCGAATTTGCTTCTGATTTCTCCAAATCTAACCAAAACCGGATTAACATCATCAATATAACTAAAGGAACACAACCCAATCGAAAATTATCAATTTATACAAAATTCTCGAAATTCGGCTAAACCCGAGCCCCGGACCCTCGTCTCAAAATTCGATAAAATATACATCACTAGAAACATCGTTCCCTTACGAGTCTACCCATACCAAATTTACCAAAATCCGACATCAATTGCCCACTCAAATCACCAAAAGAATTTTCAAAAATTTTTCCTCCCATTTTTCCCTACTTTTCTACTTTAATTCCTCAAATTACATGGTGAAAATCAAGACAAATTCATGAAATTTAACCGAGAATGATTGAAGAACACTTACCACAAGATCCCCACTGAAAAGCTCGTCCAAAATATCCTTTCCCCGAGCTCTCTAATGAAATATTGAGTTATGGACAAGAATCACCGAATTTAGAACTTAAACTGTCTGCCCAGACTTTTCTTCACCGCGAACGCATCACATTGACCGCGTTCGTATAGGACAAACCAACAGGCCCCTAATTTATTCACACTACGCGAACGCACCAATAGACATGCGAACGCACTGCTCCACAACCCCAGGCCTTCGCGAACGCATGGGCTCCTACGCGATCGCACAGGCCAATGGGCCTGGGGTCATCAGGTGATTCCTACTCTACGCGAACGCACACATAACCCCGCGTTCAATATAACCACCCCGCTCAACACTCCATGTTCGCGCCCCTTCGCCCGCGAACGCATTGAACAACTTGCCCCCGTTCCACCATACACTATGCGAACGCGAGCCCTCTTCCGCCAACGCATAGAGTAAAACTCTGCTACAGAAACACCAGCAAACCAGCCCAGGTCCAAGACCAAAAATTGATCCGTTAACCGCCCGAAACTCACACGGGGCCCCCGAAACCTCAACCACACCTACAAACACACCCCATATCATCATTCAACTTTGTCGAGCCTTCGAAACTCCAAAAACAACACGAAAACACAAAAATTACATCAAATGTGAGCCTATGAACTTTGAAACTTCTAAATTTCGCCAATGATGCGGAAATCAATCAAAACACATCTGATTGACCTGAAAATTTGCACAAATATCCAAAATGACATTACGAACCTACTCCAACTTCCGGAATACCATTCCGACCTCAATAGCCTATTTTGCATTGCCGACCGGAAATCGCCAAAAACTAACTTTCGCTAATTCAAGCCTAATTCTACATCAGACATCAAAAATCCACTCCCAACACACTCCTAAGTCCCAAATCACATAACGAAGCTATCCGATCCATAAAATCTGCATTTCGAGGTCCTTTACCAATAAGTCAACTCCTAGTTGACTTTTTCAACTATTAAGCTAATTTAAGATACTAAGTGTCTCAATTCTCACCACGACCACTCCGAACCCGAACCAACCGACCCAACGCAACTAATAGGTTAGGAAACATATGATAAAGCAGAAATGGGGAAAATGGATCTAATCTCACGGAAAGACCAGCCGGGTCGTTACACTCGGGGATAGACTTTTGCGGCCAATACGGAGCAATAAATGAAGAACAATTAATGAACACAATAAATGGATAGCAATAAATCAGTGGAATAATTTTTTAGCACACTTAGATAAGAAAAGCAGAGAATGTTCTGTGGTATTCAATATTCATCCTCCTTACAAAATGACAAGGTTCCCCTTTATATAGGAGGGGGGAATCCCAACATAGTACACGTCTAATCATGACAAGGAAATGCTATTGGTACAACTATATAATGGCTCTGTATGGACTTGTACTATTCTGGCAGACATGATCAGCTCTAGCCACGCGTCCTTGAGAATTTCCTGTCTTTCCATGACGATCATCGATTTGTACTGCTACGAGGTTGACCACAGCGAACCTTCGATAAGCTCCATCAAGGGATGCACCTCGGGATAAAACATCGGATTCTGCTTCGAGCTTCTCGAGGCTGGCATGGAGTGTCAAAGAGGCCTAAAAATCGGGCTCCCAGTTTTTGCCGTATACAATGGGAATGCAAACCTCCATCGACCGACCTCCCCCAGCACTTCATGAACACAAATCAAAATTCGAGAATGCAATAGCCAGCTCCCACATCTCTCCGCAAAGGCGAACCCTCTAACGTAATAACTAGCGACCGGAAAAATTCCCTATACAATCGCGAAGCACCTTCCGCGATCAAGAACCTTATCAAATGCACCAGAAAATAAGAAATACAAACTTAACCAAAATGGTGTGAAATCTCATTGTATCACACATGAGCCCCATGGGACCCCATCTATTTATACCAACAAGTCTATATATTATCCAAAATTATCTAAGGGAACGAAATTCCACAAATAACACCAAAACATAATTGAAGATCAAAATCATTCTCTTAACTTCAAGAACTTCTAACTTGCAAACTGAGACTCTGATTCAAGCCTAACCAATTAGAATACCAACCAAACTTTGTACACAAGTTCCAATTGATATAAATAACCTATTCTACGTTCTGGAAAAATAATCCGAACCCGATATCATCAGAGTTAGCTCCTAGCCAAACGTGTGAACTCTTTAATTCTTCAAATTTCCAAATTTAAAAAATAGGAAGATACACTCTATGAACATCAAAATACAAATCATATGATATGAAAAAATCCATAATCACCATATGAATCTATTGAGACCACCAAATCCCAATTTCGAGGTCATTTCAAATCACGAACCAAAACAACCAATTGGGCATGATTGCACCTACCGCACATACTAGGCAAGCCGAACATAACAAAGATGAATCATAATAATAGTTTCAAGAAGATAATACAAGTCAAAATCCTTCACCACATCATAATAATGTCAATACATGATTAAGCACCCAGAACTGGTAAATACATGGTCATAAGCTCTAAAATAGAAGTACAGGCCTGAAAGCTAAATAACAATATTGTCTGAAACGAAGACAGCAGTATAAAATGAAAAATAAATGCCAAGACTGTGGTCTAGATGCAGCTCTACCTCATCTCTCAGATAACTCAGCAAGTAAAAACTCCGCTACTAGTGTCACACCCCAACGTGGGGAGGCGTGGGTGGCACCCGGTGCCATACTAGCCCGAGCTAACCACTCTGTAACTCATTTGTTTTTCTTCTATAACTATCATGGACCAATATGGCCACAACTCATTGTCACGACCCCAAACCCTAACTTGCCGTGATGGCTCCTATCATGATACTACGCTAGCCAATTCACTGAAAATAACATAATGATTTCCCATTTAATACATCAAATGTCCGAATTTTCATAATAATTTTGTTTCTTAAGCATTTCAAAACAATAAAAATGATTAGAACTTGTAAACACAACCCCAACATCTGGAGTCAACCGTCATGAGCATCTAAAAGGTGATACAGACAAATTCAAATCCTTACTACAAGAAGTCTGGGAATGTAAAGTAAGATGACAGAGTAGGAAGGAGAAAGAGTAGGTTGCGGACGCCGAGCAACTACCTCACAATCTCCAAACAATGCTCCAAATGGGGTAGCTGAGCTATCACTCTACCCTAGTACATGAATCAGCACACAAGGTGCAAGGATTAACGTGAGTACGCCAACTCAATAAGTAACCAAAGTATCTAAAACATGAGTGCAGTGACGAGCATTTTGTATTGGTAAAAAAGTGTTTCACACGTAAGACAACTTTTGACAACTCAGCGAGTTATGTAGACACAGGAGAACGCGACAGCTGGATGTGATTCTTTGAAGAGGTACGGAACGAAGAGGCACGATTCAATAAACCCTCGAGCTTATCAGCCATGGGAAACTCAACTGATCAAATCAGGGAAGAGACAAGGTAATAATTAATCTGGACAAAGCTACAGGCAGATTCAAGAGCCCACAATTGATTACTCGTACGTTATGTAATTGTACCCCAATTACCGTTATCCTTTGTAACGCCTCATTAATGTCATAATTAGTCATTAATGGGAAACCATAGCAAGAGTTGTACGTTATATCAAGGAATCTCCTATATAAGGGAGGGGAATACAACTTGTAAAGACATCTGATTCTCCAATACAATCTACTTTGCTTTTCTATATTTCTGCAATATTGTCTATTATTTATTTTTCTCTATTTCCTTGATTATCAGTAACCCGTGTTCATCCTAGAAATAGCTTTAGTCAAAGGATATAATTCTTTGGTTAAACAAATGTGTTCCGTTATCGGGAATCTGATAATCTTTGTTTTCTTTTCAAGTGATATCCTCTGAACTATATCGACTCCAACGACAACAACCAGAAAAGGAATGGAACCCCAGTTCCATCGCGTTCCAGAACTCCACGTGGTTCAAGGGAACAATCCCCAGAAATATCCAATAACAACAATGGTGATAATGTTCAAACGGTGGAACAAGATCGTGTAAAGCAAATGATTGCAGAGTATGTGAGCCAACCATTGCAAGAATTTGCGAGGGGATTACCGGCAGCATTACCTACACCACCGATGCCACCCCCCAATAATACCATCACCATGGAAAATCTCACCATCGCAGCGAGACCAGGTACATCTAATAACTCTGAATTACAAAATTTACTGCTAAACATGCAGAAATAGATGAAGGAGCAGAACGATCGCATCGAACAAATTCTAGGAGTACCGCCTATTATCAAAGGCATTGATGTTGATAGGTATTCTCAACAATCGTGGAAGCCAAGTGCGACACCTTTGCCTATACCCAAGAAGTTTAAGATGATTTACGTTCCCAAATATGATGGAACAACTGACCCACGTGATCATGTGACTGCTTTCACTACTGGAGTAAAAGGCAACGACTTAACAAAACAAGAGATTGAATCAGTCCTTGTCAAAAAATTTGGGGAAACACTTACCAAAGGAGACCATTGATACATTTGCTGAGCTTGCAGATTCATTTTATAAAAGCACACTCTGGTGCACAAAAAGTTGAGAAAAGAATGGAAGACATATTCAAAATAAAACAAGGAGGCACATAACTACTCCGTGAGTTTGTAGACAGGTTTCAACGAGAAAGAATGCAGTTACTCAGGGTGCCTGATAATTGGGCAGCCATGGCATTCGCAAGCAACCTAAACGATAAAAGCTCAGAAGCACCGAGACGACTTAAGGAAAGTCTAAGAGAATTCCCCCCTACAACATGGAACGATGTATATAAGTGGTATAGTACTAAACTCAGAATTGAATAAGATATCATTGCTCGTTCGAGAGATGAGGATCATTCCAGATCTAGACATCCAGAATCAGACAGAAGATTAGGTAAAAATAGGTACGATCCTTACTAAGTACCCTCGGGACGTGATATTCGTCCCAGGTTTGAAAATACTAGATCAGACTATAGACCACAAGGAAAAGACGTCATCTCATCCTCGTCTAGATCCATAAAAGATCGACATGAACAACCTAGAGGTAATACTCGAATTGGGGATCATACCTTCAATGTAAGTCTACTGAACTTGTTGCAATATTGAGGAACGTGGGAGACAAGGTTAAGTGGACCAAATAGATGCGGTCAAATCCAAATAGAAGGAACCCAGATCACTGGTGTGAATTCCATAACGATCATGGGCACAAAACTGCGGATTGCAGATTTTTAGGTGAACTAGAAAATTTATTGAAACAGGGCTATTTAACAGAATTGTTTAGTGATAAAGGTAAATAGGCATATATGAGGAATAGGCAGGAGCCCCCAATCCTCCTTCTCCAAAATGAAATGTCAACGTGATACACGGAGGTGAAGAAGTAAACAGAGTGGTCTGTAAAACAACCACAAAGTTCACAATTACACATGGAAAACGAGTTCGTGAAAATCTGGAAGAGGACAGTATAACCTTCGATGATGCAGATATCGGCAGATTAATGCTTCCTTACAATGACGCTCTGGTAATATCTTTACTTATTCATGACACTAAGGTAAAAAGAGTGTTGATTGATCCAGGCAGTTTAGTCAATATCATTTTGCTAAGAGTCGTGGAAGAAATTCTATTGGGGAACCAAGTAATCCCAAGGGCACGAGCCATATCAGGGTTTGATAACTCTACGGTTATAACAAAAGGAGAAATTAAGCTTAACACCTATACTGACGGGGTGATAAAAAGTACCAAGTTCCAAGTCATTGATACTGACATGGCTTATAACGTAATCGTGGGAAGGTCACGGACCCACAACATGAAAGCAATACCCTCCACACTGCATCAGGTAATTAAATTCCCCTCTGAATAGGGGCTTCATCAAACTAGAGGCGATCAGCAGAGTGCAAAAAATATAAACTCTGTGGTAGACTACAACAAGAAAATAGAGGTAGAAGAATCACGAGATAAGGGAATCTCCCGAGCGTGTAACGCCGCCCAAACAGTCATGGAAGAATTACTACCCAAATAGGTACGGAAGGTATTATTGCTGAAATAGGTATGAAATAAAATACTTACGAGAAGGTGAATCAAGTTACCATAGAAGGTGTGCTATACCACACGGATGCAGATTCCAGACCGGACATCATTCACAAACCAGAGGAAGACGAGCACATCAAAACAACTACGAAAGAGCTCGAAGATGTTCCTGAGACAATTCAAAACATGGAAGGTAATGCAAATACCTACAGAGGAAAATGCAGAAGCAGATGCATTAGCTAACCTCGCAGCAGTCACGGAAGTAACAAACAAAGACAATGCAATTATCGTCCAACTATTACATTCAATGATCGACCAGGACAGGAATGAGGTAACTTTCAACAACTTAACCTGGGACTGGAGAAACGAAAGTCTTAATTTTTTGCAGAATGACACCGTACCTGAAGATAGGAAAGCAGCTCAAGCACTTCACCGTAAAGCTGCATGGTACTGCCTTATTCGCAACTTGCTTTATCGTAAGATGTTCGGAGGACCCCTAGTTAAATGCCTCGGACCTAACCAAACAAAATTTGTGATGAAAGAAGTTCATGAAGGACACTGTGGAAATCACTCAGGGGCGAGATCCTTAGTGAAAACCTAATCAGAGCTGGATACTATTGGCCTAAGATGGAAGAAGAAGCCGAGAACTTCGTATCCAAATGCGACAGGTGCCAAAGGTTTGCCCATAACATGCATCGACCAGCGGAATTATTGCATCCAATAATATCCCCATGGCCTTTCATGAGATGTGGTATGTACATAGTGGGACCTCTTCCCACAGCTAAAGCACAGGTACGGTTTTTCCTCATGCTAACCGACTATTTTACAAAATGGGTAGAGGTAGAAGTGTTCAAACAAGTGCGAGAAAAGGAAGTTAAAAGCTTATTATGGCGAAACATAATATGCCGCTTTGGAATACCAAAGGAGATCATGTGCGATAATGGCCCACAATTCATAGGCTCGCAAATCAAAGAATTCTTCGAAAGCTCGCAAATCAAACGGATCACTTCCACACCATACCACCCCGTGGGTAATGGTCAAGTTGAGTCAACGAATAAGGTCATCATCAACAATCTAAAGAAGCGTCTAGATAAAGCCAAAGGAAAATGGCCTGATGAGTTACCAGCGGTATTACGGGCATACAGAAAAACTTAAAAAATAGCCATGAGAAAAACCTCGTTCGCACTTGTCTATAGCTCAGAAGCCTTAATACATGTGGATATTAAGAGAGGTTAAGACCCTGTTGAGCCTTCTCCATGGCTTCCTTAGTTTTAGCTATTCCAGCACTAAGGTCGAAACCCTCTTGACTCGTTTCCATCAATGTGTCAAGGCGAGAATTCATATACGCCCAGCTCATATCAACAACAGCCACCTCTTCAAGATCTTCATAATCCCTTGCCCATACTAAAAGCTCAGCTCTCAATCTGTCCTTCTCCGCTTCAGCAGCTTCATGGGCGGCCCTTAACGGTACAATCGACTCCTCCAGAGTTTGAACTTTATCTAAAGCCTTATGAAGGTCCTCTTGAGTTCGAGTGAGTGATTGCACGAGCTCGCCTGAGTATTCCTCCTTCTGCCCCAACAAGTTTTTTAAGTCTATAATCTCTTCTGAGACGCAGGACATCTGCTCAGCAAATGAGGACTCCAGAACACTCTTGTCTTTATCAGCCTGACTGGAAGAAGCCTTATCTACTGCCGGTTCTGCCGCCATGAGCCTCATCTGCGGTGTCAAGGTACTCATTTCATCTTCTAAGGCATCCGTGTCAATCCTTAGGCTACCATACTGTTCTTTCCAATTATCAGCATCGGCCTGCAACTCTTTTGTCTCATAGTGCGTATGTGAAATCCTCTTCATAAGCTCCATTCCTATAAGATTAATCTACAAGAAACAAACCAATCAGATGTGGTAAATTTCATGTACGAAAATGAAAAAGGATAACCTGCATCATACCTTCAAAGAAGTGTGCACAACTTCATTGGCCTATGTAAGAGCACTGTGGGTGGCTAGCTTGGCTTTCTCAGTTGGACCTATCAAAGGCTTGAGCCACACTTCGGGCTCACCCATTTTCTTGAATAGATTCCCCTCAACTGGAACCTCTATTAACACCTGCCGCATCTCTCCACTGGAAGACCCTACTTCCCTAGTGGAAGGCATGGAAGCAGGCAGAGATGAAACAACAACAGGCACGGAGGGTTGAGGAGTTGGAAAAGACACAGGCAAAGCAGCAGGCACGGAGGATTGAAGAGTTGAGGAAGCCACGGGCAAAGTAACCGCAGAAGCCGTGATAGTCAAAGGAGCAGATAAGACAGCTTCTCTTAAAGAAGCAGGAAAGACAGCAGCCGAAGGGACATCGTCAAGAGCAAGGTCAAAACCTTCATGGAACAGGTAATCTACAGACTTATGAATGGGGGAATGTGAAACATCTTCAAAGGTACAGAGCTCAATCACAGACACGAAAGGCAAGGTCATGGGTGTAAAACCATTATCTGAAACCACTCGCCTTCTCCGCGGCTTGTGTACTAAATCCCCCTCTTATTCTTCTTCTACGGAACGAGACTCGCCAATCTTCCTCTTCGAGGAAGACGAACCAACAATAATTTCTTGTGCCTGAAACAAAGACATCTTCGGGATAGATGAAGCAGACACCCCACGAGCAAAGAACCCTATTAAAAGGGAAAAAGTTAAGCGATAATGAAAGAAGAGACTCGAGTAAGGAAAGAAGCAAGAACAAAAGCTTCACTTACCGTGGGTATTTACATGCCAAGCATACCTCCCAGCGAGGTTCTTCCAAGATCTCCTTTCTAAAGGAGCAACGGATAACAATTTTTCTACACAATAACGGATACCGGAGACACCCTCAACAGTATCCATGATTGCTGAGAGAAGAAAAAATCGATACGGTGTTAGTAAGACATCTCAATTCTGAACGAGGAAAAGTAAATAGATGTGAGCTAAAGCATACTCACGTGCACGATTCCACTTCTCAGGGAAGGAAAGATTTTCTTCACCCACTAAACCAACAGTGGGTACAGCAACATACCGGAAGTATCAACCCCTATCGTTATCATCTCCAGGGGTTACTAGCACTCTTTTGCTCCTAGCAGTCATAGTAAAAGACCCTTCACGAAACAAGGTAGGAGAGTATAGATGAATAAGGTGGTTAAAAGTAAAAGGAACCGAGGCTAAGGAAGCTAAACTCCTAAGACATGTGACAACTCGCCACACAAGCGGACCAACTTGTCCTAAGCAAGTATTGAAGAATTAGATTATGATTGGGTC
The DNA here is from genome assembly GCA_005239525.1 of Nicotiana knightiana. Classification (NCBI taxonomy): domain Eukaryota; kingdom Viridiplantae; phylum Streptophyta; class Magnoliopsida; order Solanales; family Solanaceae; genus Nicotiana; species Nicotiana knightiana. The sequence continues at coordinate 88,218 of ML372933.1, read as the reverse complement.
AATGGGAGGCCTAAACCCTAGAGTAAAAGGGTACGTATAAACAAAAGAATATCCCGTCTTGTAAGACGTTGTTCTTTGATTACTATTCGGAATTTAGACAGGGAAATAAGGCCTCCAAAAACATTCCCTACGAAAAAGGGAAATTTGACCCTCAGTTATAAGGGTTGGATACCTTTCGACACTCTCAAGGGAAGATGATTGGTCTATAAGAACTTGATTATCTCTAGCAATGACGAACTCAGCAGGGACAGTTTCATCAACTCTAGGTTCACGAAGGCGTTCACCTCTCTAGACAAAGACAGAGAGACCCTAATCCTCGGAGAAATTAGATACCTAGCGGAAGGAGAGGGAACTATTTGAGAAGAAGAAGAAGAGCCTCTCGAAGGAGTGAATCTTACTCCTATGTCTACCACCCCTCCGACTCCTAGTCGGAGCAGAAGATGGCGTTAAATTTTCAATATCTATGACTCCCTGAGGTTGATTTGAAGAAGACATGTTTACAAAGGCAAGAAGAAAGTTCTTTACAAAACACAAAGTTAGAAAGTGTTTCGTGGAAGCAAATAAAATAAGAAAGGTATTTATGCTTGAGGACAACCGTCAAACATGAAAAAAAGAAAATAACGATGAAAAGTCATAATTGAAGGTGTCACTTCGGGACTGGCACGGCTGCAAAAAGCCCTAAAAGGTGCCGAGTAAATGCAGAACCAATCCGAGAAGGACACGTGGTATGAGCATTAAATGGAAGTGACAAACGATGCCTATGGTTCAGAGAAGGACGCAATGTTTCGAGGAAAAGCGGTGGCAAAATATTCCCATCATAAATGAGTATCCACTTACCAAATATTAATCAATAAACATATGGTAAGTGGGGGGACTATTGTATTGGTAAAAAAGAAATTTCACAAAGTCAAACTTTGACAACTCATCCAGTTATGTGGACACATGAGAACGCGACAGCTGAATGTGATTCTTTGAAGAGGTACGGAACGAAGAGGCGCGATTCAATAAACCCTCGATCTTATCAGCCACGGGAAACTCAACTGATCAAAACAGGGAAGAGCCACGGTCAGAATGAATCTGGACAAAGCTACGGGCAGATTGAAGAACCCACGATTGATTACTCGTACGTTATGTAACCGTACCCCAATTACCGTTATCCTTTGTAACGCCTCATTAATGTCATAATTAGTCATTAATGGGCAACCATAGCAAGAGTTGTACGTTATATCAAGGAATCTCCTAAATAAAGGAGGGGAATACAGCTTGTAAAGGCATCTGATTCTCGAATACAATCTACTTTGCTTTTCTATATTTCTGCAATATTGTCTATTATTAATTTTTCTCAATTTCTTTAATGATCAGTAACTCGTTCTCATCCTAGAAATAGCTTTATTCAAAGGATCTAATTCTTTGGTTAAACACATTTAAACTTTATAGTTTCATAAAATAAGTACCAGTAAAGGTAATAGATCAAGTCAAGAGTCCACATTTATCAAGAGGCTCAGTGTAAAAAAAAGTGAAATCAGTAGTTTCATAAAATAGCAGCCACTCGGGCACAATGTCACTCACAAATAAAGCCTCTCGGGCAACCCTCTCAGTCACTCGTGACTCTACTCTCATAAGTCAATGCTCACACTCATCACTCTCACTCATCAGGTACCAAATAACAATTGAAGGGCATGCAGCCCGCTCCCATATATATATATATATATATATATATATATATATATTGCTGCGGCACGCAACCCGATCCATATATAATGTATATTGTTGCGGCGTGCATCCTGATCCATATAACATACGCTGCAGCGTGTAACCCGATCCATATAACATACGCTGCGGCATGCAGCCCGATCCATATAATAGTCGACTGCGCTCACTGGGGGTGTACAGACTCCTGGAGGGGCTCCTTCAGCACAAGCGCTATATTTGTTGCGGCGTGCAGCCCTATCCAATATGTATATGGTTGCGGTGTGCAACCTGATCCATATATATTGTTGCGGCGTGCAATCCGATCCATATAATTATATTGTTGCGGTGTGCAGCCCGATCCATATGTAATATATAACATATATATTGATGTGGTGTGCAGCTCGTCCCATAATTATCCTCACGTGCTCGGCTCTCGACCTTACTCAGTCATCCTCACAAGTCACTCGGGAAATTCATCTCAACTCACGGGACTCAGCCCAAAATACCTCTCAGGGTTTCAAAGTAGTGTGATAACAGTGAAAATAACAACAAGTAGAAAACATGATTGAGTTCGCAATTGTTTTATGGGATAGTGTGGGAATAGTGTAAAAGTACCTCTGAGGGTCTAAACAGGTCGAAACAAGGCCCCGAACATGACTCACAGCCCATAAACAAGTATAAATTTCTAAAATACAAGATAGCGCAAGGCTTCAAATCGAATACGCCGCTTAATAGTCGTTACGGGGTGGACCAAGTCACAATCCCTATCGGTGCCCACCCACACGCTCGTCACCTAGCATGTATGTCACCTCATTTACCAAAATAATATCAAATATCGGGGTTTCATACCCTCAGGTTTAGAGTTACAATCGTTACTTACCTCAAAACATCCCAAAAGCTACTCTGTCATGCTCTTGCCCCTTGAATTGGCTCCCAAATGCTCCGAATCTAACCCCAAACCATATTAACATCATTAATATACGCTAAAGGAACAAAACCCAATCGAAAACTATCAATTTAGACACAATTCTTGAAATTTGCCAAATCCGGCCCCCGAGACCACGTCTTATCCTCCCACGAGTCCATACATACCAAGAATATCAAAATCGGACCACAATTGGCCACTCAAATCACCAAAAGAAATTTCTAAATTTTTCCTCCCATTTTTTCCAAAATGTTCTACTTAATTCCTCAAATTGAATTGTGAAAATCAAAACAATTCATGAAATTGGACAAAAAATAATTGAAGAACACTTACAACAAGAATCCCACTGAAAATCTCGTCCAAAATCTCCTTCCCCCGAGCTCTCAAATGGTAAAATGAGTTATAGCCAAGAACCCCCGAAATTAGAATTTAAGCTGTCTGCCCAGACTTTTACTCTGTGCGATTGCGGAAAAAGGCACGCGATCGCGAAGAACAAAATGCTGCCTAACCATACTAACCCTATGCGGTCACAAAAATAACTATGCTATCGTGTAAGATCAATCCTCTAAACAATGCGATCCGACCAGCTCTATGCGATCGCATAGAGCAATTCCATCCCCTCACTGCCACTCCAAGTCCTACTATGCGAACACAGACATCTCTACGCGAACGCAGAGACTAAGACTGCTCACACTACGCGATCACACACCTATATTCACGATCGCAATTCACAAAATCCACCTGTTCTCAACTTACTCTACGCGATCGCGGATGAACCCACGCGATCGCAGTGAACAAATCACTGCTGCTAAAACACCAGAAAAACCAGCAAAATCCCAAAGACCAAAAATGTTCGTTTGAGCATCCGAAATACACCCAAGTCCCTCGGGACCTCAACCAAACCTACCAACATATCCCATAAAATTATTCAAACTTAGTCGAGCCTTCGAAACACCAAAAAAAATGCAAAACACCTAAATCACATCAAATTCAAGTCTATGAACTTAGAAACTTCTAAATTCCGCCAATGATGCCGAAACCAACCAAAACACATCCGAATGACCTGAAAATTTTCACACATATCCAAAATGACATTACGAATTCCGAAATTCCATTCCGACCCCGATAGCCTAATTTCCACTGCTGACCAAAATTGCCAAAAACCAACTTTCGCCAATTCAAGTGTAATTCTACACCGGAGATCAAAACAACATTCTGAACACACTCCTAAGTCCCAAATCACCTAATGAAGCTATTTGAACCATAAATTCTACATTCTGGGGTCATTTAACAATAAGTGTCTCATTTCTCTCAAAAAATTGCTCCGAACCCGAGCCAATCAATCTAACACAAAGTAATGAAGCTGAACCACATATAGTGAAGCAGAAATGGGGGAAATGGGGCTAAACTCTCGGAAAGACCGGACGGGTCGTTACACTCATAATGTATAACTATAATGGGCAAACGTTATATCAATGTACCATCGTTCTTAAAACATGAATACATATCGGTCGTCAAGGCCTCTGACATACTGTAAAAAATGAACCTCTATCTACAAACCCTCAAAGATTATTCGTCACCAAATGGGTGAGGGCACCGGCCTACTTATAAGTCCGTAGCAAAACTCTGACACGATGACTCGTAGACTTGGATGCGCTCCGAATGAGGTGTAGTCTTACTGATCCTTCGTTGAATGCCAATCTCGTATACTATGAGGGATCGTCAATTTGATTATCTATACCTGCAGGCATGAATTCAGCGTCCCCAAAAAAAGGACGTCAGTACAAATAATGTACTACGTGTGTAAGCTGAACTAAAACATAACAATAAGTAAATATTAATTAAAGACATATAAGAATCAACCTGAATCTCTTAATTGCTATCGTATATGAATACTTATTATACTTACATATATAATGCTTCTCTCTGAGACTATTGTTACTATCCATATCGTGTGAGGCATGACTGCCCAACTGATCAGTGGTAACTGCCCGACTGGCCGTCGCACGGTGGTAAATGTATGACTTCCCAATCGGTGCTAGCTGCCTGATCGGCTATAGCCCGGTGGTAAATGTATATCTGCCCAACCGGTCATAGCTCGGTGGTAAGTGTATAACTGTCCAATCAGCCGTAGCTCAGTGGTAAATGCATCAATGCCCAACCGGCCATAGCTCGGTAGTAAATGAATGACTGCCCAACCGACCGTAGCACGGTGGTAAATTAATATGCTTGACTGCCCAACCGTTAGTAGCACGATGGTAAATTAATATGCATGACTGCCCAACCGGCTGTAGCATGTTGATAAATGCATGAAGAGGCATGTATTACTATATTATGAACATTAACATATTTATCATATGCCTCAATATGGAACTCGGAACATACTTAGACATGCTTAAATATTATTTTACATCAATGAATAACATTGACATCCTTATCTACTAAGAGTACAACCACTTATAGAACAACATTACGTTTACATTTCGATACTTGGATTACGCCAAAAGAAGAAAGGGTTAGCCATAGCATACCTTTAGTGTCAACTTCCTACTTGTATATGTGAACAATCTCCTCGATCTTGAGAAAACCGATATGGAAATATACATCTGCGTTCATGGTTTGTTCTAATGTAAGGAGGTATATCTACCTTTGTAGCTCAAATTTATCAAGGACCGTTTCTCATCTCGAACAAATGTAGTTTTTTGCTAAATGTATATATATCATAAATGTATCCATCCAAAAAGTGAATGAGTGGATAGTGGGGTCCACCTCACTTGCCAACATTTTAGATATTGTGACATGTGGCATAGATGACACATATTAGTCACACATTATTTTGGAAAGGGGGGGATACCCCGTTAGTTATCCAATCTCTTAATTAATCTCTCACTAAAATGATTAATTGTCCAATTATCCACATAATTATGAATTATCTCAAATTACTTAAAATACTACTCACTTTTAACACACTTTATATATCTTACTATACTATACTTTACTACCATGGTCGTGTGATATATTGTATAGCACTAATCCATAAATATCGGGTATTATAACTTGGACTATATTTTATTCCAAATTGTCAAATTTCGACGAAACACATTTTCTTCGATTCGCTTACCCTTTCACCTTCACGAATTCACTTATCACTTATTTGTAATAGCATAAACACTTATAATGTCAAAAATATTCTTATCCTCATCCTAAAGTAACACTATTAAAATATTAATAAATCATAGTACCATAAAATATCAATACATACACTATTATTTCATTAAAACATCCATGAAAAAAATAAAAAATTTTCTCAACTTCTAATTTTATTAATCTAATATAAAGATTACAAATGTTCGTACGCTTAATTCTTAAAATGGTAAAAAGATAACCTTTTTTTCTTATGAGAAAATAATTTCTATCTTTACAATAAAGAAAATCTCATAAACTTTGTCATATTATATGTATAATTTATAGCATATTCGAAAGTAGTAATATTACTAACTATTCAAAATCATATTCTTAAAACTCTTTTTTTTACAAAAATGTTCCACTCAAAATACAATATCAAATGTATATAACAGTATCAATAATGTTAAGCTTACAGGGACTTACAATAACATAGTCACAAATCCTCTACGACCTCATGAATGGTCTTAATCCTTTCAAGCTCATACGGATTACTACGACTCATCCTAATATTGAAGTACGGGATGTAACATCCTTCCCCCCTTTAGAAACATTCGTCCTCGAATATTAACTCTTAAAGATTTACAAAATTTATCTCTAGAGTCTTCTTTGTAAACTAAGCTAAAACCCAAACTATATCTGAAGTCTCGACTATTCACAACCTTTTGTACTTCAGTATCTCCTATCTTCTTTACCTTTACCTTACTTATTTTTCAATCCCGCATCGTATCTTCTGTCTTTTTCATAACCTCCCTTTAAGATAAGTAAAAATTACATCTACATCTTAAAGCTCTAATGTGGTAACTGCTACTGTAGTGCATACAAAATGTAGCGAAATCTTCAAACTGACTTCTTACAACTCAGCTCGGTGGTAACTGCATGTCTGCCCAACCAGTCGTAGCCCGATGGTAAATGCATGTCTGCCCAACCGGTCGTAGCTCGGTGGCAAATGTATAATTGCCCAACCGGCCGTAGCTCGGTGGTAAATGCATGACTACCCAACCGATTGTAGATCGATAGTAAATGAATTACTGCCCAACCGGCCGTAGCAAGGTGGTAAATTAATATGCATGAATAACCAACCGGCCATAGCACAATGGTCAATTAATATACATGACTGCCCAACCAACCGTAGCACGGTGGTAAATGCATGAAGATGCATGTATTACTATATTATGAACATTAACATCTTTATCGTATGCCTCATAGGGACTAGTAACATACTTAGAAATGCTTGAATATCATTCTACAGAAATGAATAACATAGACATCCTTAACTACTAAGATTAGACCCACTTATAGAACAACATTACATTTACGTTTCGTTACTTGGATCATGCCAAAAGAAGAAAGGGATAGCCTTAACATACCTATAATGTCAACATTCTATTTGTATATGTGAATAATCTCATCAATCTTGAGAAAATCGATATTGAAATACACATCTACGTTCACAGTTTGTTCTAATGCAAGGAGGTATATCTACCTTTATAGCTCAAAATTTGTCAAGGATCATTTCTCATTTGAAATAAATGAGAAATATATATATATATATATATATATATATATATCATAAATGTATCCATCCAAAAAGTGAATGAGTGGATATTGGGGTCAACCTCACTTGCTACCATTTTGATATATTGTGATATGTGGTCACAAGCATAATATCACAATCCGTCGGCGTGTTCATAGGCACAATATCACAATCTTACCGGCGTGGTCACAAGCACAATATCATTATATGCCCGGCGTGGTCACGGGCGACCACTCCAATCCATATAACACATAAAGTAGATATGCAAGAATAAATATTAATGATCAAAGAACGTCAATATCCAACTAGTTGTCTTGCATTCATGTAACCAACTAATCATAATCTAGTAAAAGGAAATGGGTTAGAGTAATCTTTCACTAAATATAGGCCATTTTATCTAAAGGAACACCTAGTGTTTGATAGAATGCTCAAGTGAGTTCAAGACATGATCATTATTCCTAATTCCAAGTTCAATTATGCCACATCGTGAACTAGATTAAAGGTGCTAGAAGGTCCGGTGAATTGTGGAAGAAATTAAGGAAAAATCCCAAACCAAGGTATGCGTTTCTACCTTTAATCATTGTAGAGTCAACTTGTTGGTATCCAAGCAATTGGTATGAAATTCTTGCTTGAATGTACGTGAATTGATTTCCCTGTTGTGTCGAGGTGTAAGACTTCACTCTTTGAATTTCTTAGTCGATTACCATGTTATATGAGCTTGCGAAAAGGTGATTCTTTGTGCTTATCCTATCATGACCAAAGCTCGTTAAATTTTGAATGCATCGGTATGAGAGGATATGCTGCAAAACGAAAGAAATGATAATGAAACAAAGTGTTGAATGTATCTAAGTGGTAAATACTGTGTAGTAAATAATGGAAAAAAAACGAGGATAAACTAGTTGAGCTATGTGTTGATGGCATACCGTATATACGTTACTGTTTGATACAGATTTCTGTGGCCTTGATTTCATGTGGTTACTTTGTTGTTACGAATAAATATTCTTGACGATGAGAATCTTTATGGTTGAATTGTTGGTTGATGTTGCTATTAATTAAATTGTTGAATATATCAAAGTGCTAAAGGTTGTGTAGCAAATGATGAAAGTAAATATGGGATGATTTTATCGAGCTAAATGATTGTGGCAACACCATATATGAATTACTGATTGGTAAGGATCATTATGCCTTGATTTCACATAGTTATTTGTTGATATGAACTGATGTTCTTCATGATAAAGATCCTTGTAATATAATTGTCAGTAGTTGTTGCTGTGAAATGTGATTGTAAGGTGGGATCGGGTTGCACGTAGAAACAAAATTGTCAGGTGGGATCGGGTTGCACGCTGCAACACAAAGTAATAAAGGTGGAGAGGTAATAAAGGTGAACTGTGATTGTACGGTGGGATCGGGTTGCGCGCCGCAACACGAAGTAATAAGGGTGGAGAGGTAACAAGGGTGATATGAGAATGTACGATGGGATCGGGTTGCACGCCGCAACAAATGAGCAATATAAACAAGTAACTGTGAAATCTTCATTTGTGGTTTTCTGTATACTTGTGCAGTACTTGTTTGGTTACCCTAATAGTTTTCTAATTGTGTATTGTTTGATTCTACTTGGAATAAACTTGGTTCATACATCCTAGTACTATTCAATCGTACTAACTTCTTTTTTTCCGGGGGCACTAAATCTTTTATATTGATTAGGTGGTTCCACAGCAGGTAGCTCAGACCGCGGATAGTGGTGTTTCCCCTTCATACCTTCAGTAGATCCGGTGAGCCCCACTTCCTCTCGGGGCCGTGTGTAGTCTACATCATCTTTTTGTATTTGTTATGTCTTTTAAGGTCTAGCCGGGGCTTTGTTGCGGGCAAGGATTGTGTAAACCCTTAGTACTCTTAGAGGCTCCATAGACATGATGTGGGCTGTACATATATGTATTTTGGGCAGTAAATGTGTTTACTAGTAATCGTGGTCCGAACTAGAATTATTGTATGTTTTGTGATTAACAAATGTGGAAATGATAAAGGATAAAATGAACTCAAGTACTACATCCATGGTTAATCTATAAATTGCTAATTCATGTAGAATAATGTATATTGTAAACACGGGGTAGCGCGTTGGGCATGAAAGGAAATCCAGGTCCTCTTCACCAGGATCATCCAGTAGGGCGCCAGTCTCGTCCCTCTGTTTTGGAGCGTGACAAAGTTGGTATCAGAACCTATGTTTTTTAAAGTGTCCTACGATGTCTTGGAGCCGTGTTTTGTAGTGCCCTTCTTATCGGTGTGTTGTCGACCACATCTATAATTAGGGGGCTGCATGGACATTTAGAAAATACCCTTTCATTGTTACTCTGCATCGTGCGATTAAGTGGAAGATTAAAACATCTTTATCTAACACGTGCATTGTTCCAATTTTCAGTAAATGGAACCCAAGAAAAGAGCCCGACTCGTCCTAGAGGCCAATGCCACCCCAGAAGTGGTCGTGAATTCTTTATCTGATGGTGAGGGTGAGAATGATTCCGCGACCCTGAATCTGCCTGACTGCTACGCTCCAGGCCAGTCTATTCCTATTCCTGCACCAGCGGAGGGTGCTACAGTCCCTCCCGCTGATGTTCCTGATCCTTCATCAGTCCCAGCTTCCGGTCCCGGTATTTCTGATGGGGACCTCATGGGAGCTATTCAGATGTTGACTCAGCTGGTGGCCTCCTAGGCCCAAAGATCACATGCTGCCCCTGCATCCTCTAGCGAGCAAGAGGATTCTTCAGGTTTCAGGGTCAACGAGTTTCTACGGTTAGCCCCTCCAGAGTTCACAGGCACCGACCCAGAGGCAGATCCTCAAGAGTTTATAGATGAAATGTACAAGACTCTCCGGGTTATGAAGGATACAGACACAGAAAGTGTTGAGTTGGCTTTCTACCGGGTAAAGGGAGCAGCGTATTCATGGTTTGAGATGTGGGAGGGGTCCCATGGGGAGGGGAGCCCTCCGGCAAGGTGGGATGAGTTTGTTGATGCCTTCATGGATCATTTCTTGCCTGCCGGGACTATGGCATCCCGTTCTGTGGAGTTCGAGATCCTTAAGCAGGGAAACATGAGTGTGTGGGAGTACCACATGGATTTTGTGCGCCTGTCAAAATATGCCATCCACATGATACCGACTATGGAGGCCAGAGTTCGACGGTTTGTTCAGGGCCTTGGTTGTTAATGGAGCTGCTACAACTGCCTTGCATTCACATATGAATTATGGGAAGATCGTGGGATTCGCCCAAGCCACAGAGGCTCGGAATTTTAAAATAAGTTTGGACAGAGAGAGTGGTAGTATGGCTCGGTCAGTGGGCAACCCTGGGAGTTCAGTTGTAGGAGGGAGTGCCCCGTCAGCCAATGCCCCGTCAACGGGGCACAGTTATCAGTGGGGAGGTCACTTTGGACTAGGTTCAGATAGTAGAAGGTTCCATCAGTCGGGTCGTTCAGGTGGGAGGTTCCAGCAGCAGCGGAGGGTACCATGCCCTAAGTGTGGTAGGTCTCATTATGAGCCTTGTTACTTGAACATACCGGTATGCTATAGATGCGGAGAGAAGCCATATCCAGCGAGACTACCGTGCACCTAGTCAGGGAGCGGGTAGGGGTACTGCTCAGCCATCCAGCTCTTCAACCGCTACATCTTCAACACGCCCTCCAGCTCTAGCAGCGCGCGGTACAGCTAGGGGTGGAGCACGGGGTCGAGGGGGACCCAGTCGGTTCTATGCTTTGAGTGGTCGCCAGAGTGCGAAGGCTTCCCCAGATGTTGTCACAGGTATTCTGACTGTTCAGTCACATGATGTTTATGCTCTTATTGATCCCGGGTCTTCTTTTTCATATGTTACTCCATTTATTGCTTCAAATTTTGGGATAGAACCCGCACAGCTTCACGAGCCGTTCTTTGTGTCAACTCCGGTTGGTGATTCTATTACGGCCGTGCGAGTCTATAGGAATTGTGTTTTCACGGTGCGTGGTCGAGATACCACTGCCGATCTTATTGAGTTAGAAATTTTAGATTTTGATGTAATTATGGGGATGGATTGGCTCTATTCGTGCTTTGCTAAACTCGAATGTCGAACCAGAATTATAAGGCTTGAGTTTCCTAATGAATTAGCTATCGAGTGGGAGGGGAATAATGTTGTGCCAAGAGGTAGATTTATTTCCTACCTTAAAGCCTCAAAGAGGATCACAAAAGGGTGCATCTACCATTTGGTCCGGGTGGCGGACACCACTTCAGAGGTGCATGCTCCTAAATCTGTACCTGTTTTGAGTGAAATTCTTGAATTATTTCCGGACGAGCTTCTTGGGATTCCACCAGATAGAGAGATTTATTACGGGATTAATGTATTGCCAGATATGCAGCCAATATCTATTCCACCTTACCAAATGGCGCCAGCAGAATGGAAAGAGTTAAAAGAACAATTGAAAGATCTATTAGAAAAGGGTTTTGTACGGCCAAGTGTGTCGCCTTGGGGCACACCGCTTCTTTTTGTCAGAAAGAAAGACGGATCTCTTCGAATGTGCATTGATTATCGGCAACTCAACAAGTTCACCATAAAAAACAAATACCCATTGCCTTAGATAGATGATTTGTTCAACGAGTTGCAGGTGCTAAGTTCTTCTCAAATATTGATTTGCGGTCCGGGTATCACCAGTTAAAGATCAGGGAGCAAGATATTCCTAAGACTACCTTCAGAACTCCATATAGGCACTTTGAATTTCTGGTAATGTTTTTTGGGCTAACCAACGCCCCAACCGCTTTTATGGGTCTTATGAATTGGGTTTTCAAATTGTTTCTTGAATCCTTTGTGATTGTCTTCATTGACGATATCCTTGTTTATTTGCGACGTCGGGAAGATCATGCTACTCACCTCAGGGCAGTTCTGTGGACTCTTCATCAGCACCAGTTGTATGCAATGTTTTCAAAATGTGAATTTTGGCTAGAATCAGTCGCCTTTTTAGGCCATGTTGTTTCCAAAGAAAGAATTCAGGTGGATCCCCAAAATATTGCAGTTGTAAAGGATTGGCCTTGGCCAACGACCCCAACAGAGTTTCACAGTTTATTGGGTTTGGCTGGATATTATCAGAGGTTCGTGGAGGGATTCTCTACCCTCGCCTCCCCATTGACTAGGCTGACGAAAAGGCGGTTAAGTTTCAGTGGTCTGATGCTTGTGAAAAGATTTTTCAGGAACTGGAATTGAGATTGACTACGGCGTCGGTGTTGACCTTGCCAGAGGGTATAGAGGGATTTGTGGTTTATTGTGATGCTTCAAGGGTTGGTCTGGGGTGTGTGTTCATGTAGTGCGGGGAGGTTATAACGTATGCTTCTAGGTAACTCAAGAACCACGAGAAGAATTATCCGACGCATGATTTGGAGCTCGCATCAGTTGTATTTGAATTAAAAATCTGGTGGCATTATCTTTATGGGGTCCATGTGGACGTGTTCTCAGACCACAAGAGTCTTCAGTATTTATTCAAACAAAAGGAGTTGAACTTAAGGCAGAAGATGTGGTTAGAATTGCTCAAGGATTATGATATGAATATTTTGTACCATCCAGGAAAGGCGAATGTGGTAGTCGACGCTCTTAGTCGGAAATCCATGGATAGCGTGGCTCATTTGGAAGCAGGTCAGAGGCCTTTGGCTTAGGAGGTTTATCAGTTGGCTTGTCTTGGGGTCTATCTTTCGACCTAGACGAAGGGGATATCGTGGTGCGTAATGGAGCATAATCTTCACTTGTAACGGAAATCAAGGAAAAGCAATTCAGAAATCCAGCATTGGTACAGTTGAGAGAGGCAATCCGGAACCATAAGACTACAGCATTTCACTCGGCAAGGATGACAGTGTTTTGCAGTGCCAATGGAGGCTATGTGTTCTGGACATGGATGATCTTCGGGAAAGGGTAATAACAGAGGCTCACAATTCCAGGTATTCAGTACACCCAGGTTCTACGAAGATGTATCATGATCTCAAAGAGATTTATTGGTGGAATGGTATGAAGAGGGGTATGGCGGACTTTGTGGCTAGGTGCCCGAATTATCAGCAAGTGAAGGCCGAGCATCAGAGGCCTGGTGAGTTTGCACAACTTCTGGAAATACCAATGTGGAAATGGGAGATAATCAATATGGACTTTGTGGTGGGGTTACCTCGCACTCCGCGTAGGTTCGACTCCGTTTGAAATTAATGAAGGATTGTCATATGAAGAGTTTCCAGTTGCTATTCTTGATAGACAAGTCCGTAGATTTAGGAACAAAGAGGTTGCTTATGTTTAAGTATTATGGCGTAGTCAACAAGTCGAAGAAGCTACATGGGAAGTGGAAAATAAAATGAATGAGAAATATCCCCATTTGTTTGAATAAGTCTGGTAGTGGTTTTGAAAGTTGTCATTCCTAAGAAATTATATATTGTGTTTAATTTTGTGAAAGAACACTCTACTCCCCTAATTACCCTACTATTGTGACTTCTCAAACTTTTTGCCATAAATGTATATGTTGTTGTGATTAACTGCATTATGTGCAACTCATTGTAATAGCTGAATTATGTGCATATCATTATAATAGTTGAATTATGTGCAAATTTGTGGAATTAACCGAACTATGTGAGGCTTGTGGGAGTAATTTACTTATATGTAGCTTGTTGAAATGACTGGATTATGTGCAAGTTGATGGAGTAATTGGTAATGTGTTGAATTGGTTAAACATGTGTTTCGATGGCTCTCTGACAGGTAGATAGGCCTAATTACAAAGGAAACTATGGCGAAATTTTCAGGAAATATCGGAGTTAGACAAGAATTTGGGGGTTGGCTTATTTTGTGTTTTTCCTACTCTAGTGATTCCCCGATCCTCAATCGAGGACGAATGATTTTAAGTGGGGGAGAATGTAAAGCCCGTAAAATTTTATGGAAAAAAATAATGCCCAAATAGGTCCCTGTGTTGTTATAACTGTAGAAATTCTTAAAACGGACCTTTTTTGAGTAAAAAATACCCCGGGACTTAAAAGATATAATTTTCCAGATTTGCGTAGGTCTGGGGTCCACTATGCGATCACAGATCAGGTATGCGGACCGCATAGTGGTTGCATACTTGGACAGTGTGTTGTCCATTTTGAGGACAACTATGTGACCTAGAACGCGATCGCATTTCACGAATGCAGGCCGCATAGTCATCACATTCTTACACCTTGACTTTTGCGGAGGGAGTTATGCGACGCACTATGCGATCGCATAACAGGTATGTGGACCGCATAATGGTCGTATACCTGGGCAGTCAGCTTTTCTTTTTGGCCCATTTGAGGGCCATTTATGCAACAGTAATGCGGACCGCCCAGCAGGAATGCGATCGTATTGCTGACTACATTTCTGCTTCGGGGCTGTTAAATTTCTAATTTTATACCCGACCCCCAGTTCATTAAAATACCTACCCCTTTCATTTTAATCTTGTTTTCTGATAAAATTAGAGAGAGGAGAGAGTGGGTTCTAGAGAGAGAAGGAGTCCCAACTTCATCAAAGTGATCCTCCTACTTCATTCAAGCCTGGACTAATCAAGTAGGGCACCATTTTCTTCACCATAATAGGTAAGCTTCTAGCCCATCAACCTTAATTTGTAGATCTTATTAAAGTGAAACATGTTCAGGTGAGTTCATGAAGATGGGTATAGGAGTCTTGCATGCATGTAACCAACTAGTCACAATCTAGTAAAAGGAAATTGGTTAGAGTAATCTTTCGCTAAAAAGAGGCCATTTAATCTAAAGGAACACCTAGTGTTTGATAGAATGCTCAAGTGAGTTCAAGACATGATCGTTATTCCTAATTCTAAGTTCAACTATGCCACATTGTGAACTAGATGAAAGGTTCTAGAAGGTCCGATGAATTGTGGTAGAAATTAAGAAAGCCTCCCAAATCAAGGTATGTATGGCTAACTTTAATCTTTGTAGAGTCATTTTGTTGGTGTCCAAGCACTCGGTATGAAATTCTTGCTTGAATGTACGTGAATTGATTTCCATGCTGTGTCGAGGTGTAATACTTTGCTATTTGAATTTCTTAGTCGATTACCATGTTATATGAGCTTGCGAAAAGGTGATTCTTTGTGCTTATTCTATTATGTGCAAAGCTCGTTAAATGTTGAATCGGTATGAGAGGATGAGCTGCAAAATGAAAGAAATGATAATGGAATAAAGTGATAAATTTATGTAAGTGCTAAATGTTGTGTGGTAAATAATGGAAAAGAAACGGGGATAAAATAATTCAGCTATGTGTTGATGGCATACCGTATATGACTCACTGTTTGATGAAGATTTTTGTGGCCTTGATTTCATGTGGTTACTTGGTTGTTACGAATGAATATCCTTGTCGATGAGAATCCTTGTGATTGAATTATTGGTTGATGTTACTATTAATTTCATGGTTGAATGTATCAAAGTTCTAAAGGCTGTGTAGCAAATGATGAAAGTAAATATGGGCTAATTTTATTGAGTTGAATGATTGTGGCAACACCATACATGAATTACTGATTGGTAAGGATCATTGTGCCTTGATTTCACATAGTTATTGGTTGATATGAACTTATGTTCTTCATGATAAAGATCCTTGTGATATAAATGTTGGTGGTTGTTGCTGTGAAATGTGATTGTAAGGTAGGAGCGGGTTGCATGCCGCAACAGAATTGTCAGGTGGGGGGTTGCATGTCGCAACAGAATTGTCAGGTGGGATCGGGTTGCACGCCGCAACACGAAGTAATAAGGGTGGAGAGGTAATAAGGGTGAACTGTGGTTGTACGGTGGGATCAGGTTGCACGCCGCAAAACGAAGTAATAAAGGTGAGATGAGAATGTACGGTGGGATTGTGTTGCGCCGCAACATATGAGCAATTGAAACATGTAACTGTGAAATCTTCATTTGTGGTTTTCTGTATTATTGTGTTGTACTTGTGTTGTTACCCTAACTGCTTTCTAATTGTGTATTGTTTCATTCTACTTGGAATAAACTTGGTTGATACATGCTAGTACTATTCAATGGTACTAACGTCCCTTTTTCCCAGGGCGCTACACTTTTATATGGATGTAGGTGGTTCCACAGCAGGTAGCATAGATCGCCGAAAGTGGTTTTTCCCCTTCATACCTTCAGCAGATCATCAGCATCATGTGAAAAACATATTTGGACAAGCGCACAAACTCCATATGATACTCCCACACACTCATGTTGCCCTGCTTAAGGACCTCGAACTCCGCAGCACGGGCCGCCATAGTCTCGGCAGGCAAAAAATGATCCATGAAGGAATCAACAAACTCATCCCACTTTGCCGGAGGGCTCCCTTCAGACGATAGGAAGCCAACTCAACCCCCTCTGCCTCAGTAGCCCTCATAACTCAGATGGTCTTGTACATATCATCAATAAACTCTTGAGGATCAGCCTCTGGGTTGGTGCCTATGAACTCTGTAGGGGCTTACCGCAGAAACTTGCTGACCCTGGATCACCAAGAATTCCCTTGCTCGCTAGAGGATGCAGGGGCAGCATGTGATCTTTGGGCCTGGGAGGCCACTATCTGGGTCAACATTTGATCTCTGATTTGTTATCATTCTTCCATACCAACATACTCAAGCATTTAACAAACCTTGCACATGTTAGAGTAATCACATAGAAGTCACCTTTCACAATCTCAATTATCACGATAATCAACTAAGATAAATCAGAGAATGCAATCTCACACCTCAACCAAACCAGGCAATCAATTCACTTATACTAAACAAGAAACTCATATCGAATGTTTGGACACCAACAAGGTGACTCTTCGAAGATTAAAGTAAGCCATACATACCTCGAGTCGTCCCCTTTTTAATTTCTATCACAATTCACCGGACCGTCTCGCACCGTCAATCTATCCCACAATGTGACATATTTCACTTAGAATTCAGAATTTTGTACCCATTTGGCATTTTATCAACTACTATTTGGTCCTTTTGATTAACTAACCCATTTTAGTGAAAGATTGCCCTAGCTTACTTGCCTTTGCTAGATTATGGAAGATTATTCAAATGCATGAAAGGTTTCACCTTTTATTTTCAAGAACCAACTTGTGTGTGTTATATTCGTATAAAAAATATGAGAAATTGGGGAGATAGGGTGAAGACTTACCTATTTGAGTGAAGAAGATGACAATAACTGGAAAATTTCCGGGCTTGAGGGATTTTGGAACATCAAATTGGATGATGTTGAAACCTTCTCTCTCAAGAACTCTCTTCTTCTCTCTCTATTTTTTGTCAGAAAATCGTTAAAAATGAAGGGAATGGGTGTTTTATAAAATAGGGGTTCGGGTTTTAAATTTAGAAAATAGGAGCCCCGACACAGAGATGCAGTCAGGAATGCGATCACATTCCTGCTATGCAGTCTGCATTCTTGTCGCATAAATGGCCCTCAAAACGGGCCAAAAGGAGATCGGATTTCCCAGGTATGTGACCACTATGCGGTCCGCATACCTTTTATGCGATCTCATAGTGCATCCCATAACCTCCCTCGCAAAAACCATGGGGCAAGAATACAAACATTTCAAGACCCAAATCCTAACCTGTCGTGATGGTTCCTATCGTGGTATAAGGTAAGCCGATATTTACGAGTATCTCTATCATTTTTGAGAAAAATGAGTTTTGAGCAGTTAAATAGCAATTTCTCATAAATAGGATACAAAGATCCAAAACACAACGCGGAATAAGAATTCCCAAATTGAGGTGTCATAGAGTACATGAGAATCTAATGTCACAAGTCTAGAATACATTTCGTAAGATAGTCTAAATACAATAAAGGAAAGATAGGGAGGAAGAAACAAGGTATGCGAACGTTGAGCAGCTACCTCAAAATCTCCAGGTGCAAAGAAATCAACATTCACCATGTACGGAAACACCTGGATCTGCACACAAAGTGTAAGATGTAGCTTGAGTACAACCAACTCAGTAAGTAACAAAACTAAATAAAGAGCTGAAGATAGTGACGAGCTACACAACTATAGTTCAATTTTCAGTAGTCTCATCAAAAGAAACATAGGCAAGCTTTCAAGACCGTAATTTAAATAAAATAAGTTCATACATGTCAAGTTTAAGTAAAATCAGATTTAAAGTCTCTCAGAAATTTCAAGCAGTGATATATGGCAGCTAAGGACGACAAAATTGAAATCAAATGCAGCCTCTCAGTGTAACAATCACTCGGTCCTCTAATTCACTCCAACCTCACAATCATTCATTCCTTAAAGTCACCCATACCTCTCCTTCGCTCGACATTTTGAACTCGGTACTCGCACTCAATTGGTACCGCCACTCACTGGGGGTATGTACACACTCCAGACGGGCTCATTCATTCGAAGCACTATATCAAGCCAATCATGGCCTCAAATCAATGACATATGTTGTGGCGTGCAATAATTATCCTCAAAATCAGGCCCTCGGCCTTACTCATTCATCAGTCTTTCAAGTCTCTCGGGCTCTCAAAAATCAAGAAAACTCAGCCCAAATAGCAATAATATGATGTATGAACAAGGAAAAATAGAGATTGAGATATGATATACAAGTAGAATCTGAGACTGAGTGCAAACAAGAAATAACGGGAAACTCAACATGTATACAGCCTCTGCGGGTCCCAACAGTTTCAACAAATAGCGTAAATATGATATATAACATGATTTACAGTCAATTTTTATAACACATGGAGAGAATATAGCTAGCAACAAGTTATTTAACTTCAATGTTTCCATGGAATGGACCAAGTCCCAATTCCTATGGTGCACACCCACATGCCCATCACCTAGCATGTGTGTCACCTCCAAACGAATCTCACAACACAAAATTCGGGGTTTCATACACTTAGAACCAAATTTAGAACTATTACTAGCTCAATCCGAGAAAATCCCTACTCCAATACGCCTTTGCCTCATAAATCGGCCTCCGGATGCCTCGAATCTAGTTACAACCAATAAAGGCTATAGGAATCAATTACGTAAGTAAAATACAAAATTTTAATCAAATATCTGAAATCGGTTCAAAGCAGGCCCCGGGACCCACGTCTGGTAGTCCGAAAAAATTGCAAAACCCGAAAGCCCATTCAACCACGAATCTAACCATACAAAATTTACTCAAATCTAATATCCAAAACCTCAAAAGTCCAGCGTATGAACTTTTCATCACTTTCCCCAATTTTCCACCCATATCACAATTAAATGATGGAATCAAAGGCATAATCATGAAAATTAACCAAAACTAGATGCGAATCACTTACCCCAAACACCCATGTGAAAATCTCTCAACAAATCGCCTTTTACCAAGCTCCCAGATCAATTTTATGTTATGAAGTCAAAACCCTCATTATTGAAACTTATATTCTACCCAATTATGCCTTTATCGTGAATGCGGACAGCCTCATGCATTCTCATAGAATAAACCAGTATGCCCCTCAATCTTGCGAACGTGAACCTCAACCTTCTTCAACCTATGCAATCGCGTCCAACCTTACGCGGTCGCGAAGCACAAACGCGCGACACCTAGTGCATTTTCACCTCTTCGCGAACATGACATTATCCATGCGTTCACGATTCATAGCCTAGGAAAACCCACCCGATCACGGACCCTCTCTCGCAAACGCATAAGCAAAAATCATCACTGCCCTAACCAAGCAGACATGATCGCGTACTTTCTCATATGATCGCGTACAAGGAAACAAGTAACAGAAAACTAGCAGTCTTCAGCTGGAAAGCCAAGTCCAAAATTGATCCTTTGACCATCCGCAACTCACCCGAGACTCCTAGGCCTCAAACAAACATAGAATCAAGTTCCAAAACAATATACGAACTTAGTCGAACCCTCAAATCACCTAAAACAACATCAAAAACACAAATCACACATAGATTCAAGCCTAGTGAACTTTGAAACTTTCAGTTTCTACAAACGGCGACGAAACCTATCAAATCACGTCCGATTAACCCTAAATTTTGCACACAAGTCAAAATGAAACGACATACCTACTCCCACTTCCGGAATCAGAAACCGACCTTGATATCAAAAAAGTCCACTCCCTGTCAAACTTTAAAAAAATTCAACTTTCGCCATTTCAAGCCTAATTCCATTGTAAGCTCCAAATCACAATCCAGAAAAGCTTTAAAATCCAAAATCACCCAACGGAGCTAACGGAACCATCAAAACTCCATTCCTGAGTCCTTTACACATAAGTCAATATACGGTCAATCATTTCAACTTAAGCTTTCCACTATGAGACTATGTGTCTCAATTCCTTCTGAAATCCTTCCTGACCCGAACCAACTAACTCGGTAAGTCATAAAACATTAGTAAAGCATAAAATGAGTATTAAATGGCGAGGGTCTATAACTCTAGAAACGACTGGCCAGGTCGTTACACTGTCGCACAAAACCCTTGTTATTATATTTATAATGCGCTAAATGCAGGGGTCAAAAGTGAAAAAAATGACCCTGCAGATCAAGTCTGTGAAGCAGAATGGATCGCATAATGCTTTCGTGGTCTGCGTATCTTCATTTCCTTCGTAGAGTTGGTTACCCAATTCTCCTGTTTTCTATCGCATTTCTGTTATGCGGGCTGCATATTGATTTCGACCGCATATTGTACCGCAAAGTCATCCTCTCAGAAACTCCTTGTGCATTTATGCAATCATTATACGCTCTGCACAAGAGTTATGCGAATACAAAATGGATCGTAGAGTCTACTCTTATAACTAGGGTGGTCTGCTTCACTCTGCGGTTGGTCTGCGGCCCGCACATCACTTTTGGGGTCGCAAACCTGCCGCATTTCTGCTCTTCAATGGGGTTTTGTCATTTTTTCCATGTTCTTGGCTCTTCAAGTTTTGCTTTCTGCAAAGCAGCAAAACTACATAAGAAATGACTTATAATGCTTTAAAAGATGAGCTAAAGTCTATGTAATTACTATCAAAAAGTGCCGCAATTCTACGGCACATCAACACCCCAACTTAGACTCTTCCCTCAAACAAATAAAACAAAGTCAACCTATCAAATACTAATTTACTTCGGACCGTTCACAAAGCAGTAATGACTATGGATGCTGCTACACTACTGGAAAATAAACCTATGGCAACAGATGTTTTGCAACGGCTCATAAGCCATTGCTATAGATGGCTTATGGAAACAGTTGTATCCGTTCCAATAAGGCATAGGTACATCCGACACTCTTTAATCACAAAACCGTGGAAACCCTTTCGGTAGCTATTTTTTTGCAAGGTTTCTTTTCACCGTTTCTATAGACGGATCTATTGCAACGGATCTGGGAAAAAATCAAAGGAACAGTTATTAATCCCTCTTAATTGTTTTCCCTCCTGAATTTTCGTGAAGCCCGCCATAAACCCATATTAATTACATTGTATTTTTTTTACTTGTATTTTTTATGTAATAGTACTACTAATTAAATAAAAAGAGAAGGCCAAATATTAAGCATCTCTCTCAAACCTCATGCCCAATCTCTCTGCCAAAGACAAACCACGCCAATTCTCGTTGCCAAACCTCAACCACGCCACTGACAGTCACACGTCGATGACACACCGCCGGTGATAGTCCCTCTGCCAACCTCTGTTAAACCCACCAAATCTGAGCAAACAATTCCCAATTGTTGATCCCTAATTCACACCATAAACAACCACCTCTTTAAAACAATTGGAATCATCCAATAAGTTTAGGTTTTTTTCTTGATTAAGTTCCGTTAACACGTCAAGTTCTCACATATCCATAATTCTAGGTTTTCGCATGATTCTCATAAATTTCTGATTTATTTCACATGCTCTTCTTTTACTGGTTTTTGCAATTTCTCAACAGCGGAGCCCCAATTTGCAGATTACATTCCTTGCTGAAGAAGAATTTTCCGCTGGTAGCTGTGGAATAAATATCATCGTAAGTTCCTTTACACTAGATTAATTGATTTTAATTTTATTTTTGGGGTATTTGAGCGATGTAGTATTATTGATTGGAAATACATAATTTTGTTGTGCTGTGATGTTTTTTTTTTAGGAAATATTGTGCTAATAATTTCACTCAGATGTAGAAATCAAGTAAATGATGACACATGTGTCATTCTCATTGGGACATTCTTTTATTATATTGAAGTTTAAGTCTTAAGTAATGAGTATTGATGCACATGGAACTTGGCCAGTTTCTGCGACGGAAGGAAAAATGTTTAGTAAATTGTATTCAATGATTTGAGAATTCCATTCATGATGATAATGCGTGTGCAAGATAAATACCTTGAAACCATTATAGTGACTACTTATCCAATAATTGAGACCGACAATCTCGGCATAGTAGGTTGAAAAAATGCAAGATAGGTTACAGCCGAGTTAAGAAGACACCAAACATGCACCATCAGATGGAGATAAACTAAAAGTTAAAAGTAAAGAATATAATTAGGGACAAAATTATCCAACAAATTAAATGATCAGTTTTTCAACTGTCAAAATGTCTGTGCATATTTACAGAAAGGTATATGTATAGAGAAGCAAGATATTTTAGTATTTGATGTTATCCATATTCATTAAGACAGTCCATCAGCAGCCATATGAAAATGGAGGTACGACCACTTAATTCAGGAGAACTTCTAGATTGGGGACAAATGAAATCTATTATAAAGTATCCCTTACGCATGGAGAATAATGTATACGGCTTGTACCATAACCTTGAATAAAGGGGTTTTCCTTAACAACACTAGAAAGTTCATCGGTATTGAAAGCCAATACATTTCAGGAATTTAGTAAAGTGAAAGCGTGTGAAATGAGGTTTTGTTGTTAATAATACCTTGTTCGAGAAAGTTTTAATGGACAAATTGGTAGGAACAAACATATTAGGAACATGTAGATGCAAATTTTCATCAGGAGCCTTCTCCATCCATTATTGTAACAATGAGAGCAGTATCACCATTCTAGTCAGTGTTGGCTAAGCAAAACCACAATACCAAATCTTCATCAAATCAAAAGCATCTGTATTTACAAATACCCACTGTTTACCTTAATCGTGAAACTTTTTATTTCCTCTACTGAATATGCAATTCCATACCAAGGGTTTGTTGAGTCTTTATGACCGTCAAATTTTGTTCAAACCCACAAGATTCTGTAGGAAAGGCTTTCTTGCGAGAGGTGCCACAAAGAGTTTAGTTACAGTGAAATGATATATGACACCATAATTATTCAGTGACATACTGTTTCTGCAAATGATACATGTTGAACACACTATCTGGCTAAGCTGGAAGTTCTAACACACCAGGGAATAGCAACTTCATAATATTTATGCTCTCTTAATTCCTTCTATCTAGCAGAAATTATTTCCATGTCTGGTAGGCTTTTAGGCCAAATCAAGATTGGGAAAATTAGATATTATACTTTGTAGTAGTAGCAATTAGGGGCGCATTTACACAGCTTTACGTTGTCAGTTCATTTGACCCATTAATTTTGACACAAAGCATAAATTTATGTTTAACAATTCATTAAATTGCAAAAATTATAGTAGATATCAAACTATAATTTAAAAATATAATGAGTTTGATTAAAATTCCTTTATGTGTTTGATCGAATTATCCATGCACTAGAAAACTGGTTTTTTCTAGGGTCAATTTGTTGTGATGTGAAATTCCTTTTTTGGGTTTGGTAGAATTTTGCCTACACTTGAAACTGATTTGTTTTAGTGAATTAGATTGTGAGTGATTGTATTATGAGGCTTTAATAACTTAACAACGGCTTTTGAAGAAGAACCATGCAAATTCCTTTTAAAAATTAGAGTGTCTGAAATGTTTAATGCTATACTGTTGCTCTCCAAATCTATGCTGCCAAATCTTGAGTTATATTTTCATTGATGCTGCCAAATTTAATGAATCATTTTATTTGCAGAACATCCAAAACCAACATTGACAATCAAAGAAAGTTGAAGCATCCACACACTGCTGGCAAGACAAGCTTTACTCAAATTCACTAGTTTTGATGTTTAATCTGTTTTACACTATCTATACTAATGCCCCAACTCAGTTTCTTTATATAGTATGTTTATCACTTTTTAAATATGAACTTGTCAACTTTACATGAAAGTTTTTCATATTTGTTTTTATGTAACCATGCAAAAAATAAGGAAGCTTCTGATAATCTATTAAGTAAGGACATTTTTGTGGCTACTAGAAAAAGAAAACATGGTCGAGTATACAAAATCTCATATGAGGATACAATTAGTAAATTGTACAAATTTTCTAATTTAATGTTTGTCGAGATCATTTATTTATTCTTAATTTTTGATAATTAAGCTCTCTTCTTTTGAATTTGTATATGTAGGCTGAAATAGAGAAAATACAATCAACTCAGGCAAATACTCCCCAGGTAAGTTTGATCCCAGAAGTGATGAGCGAGTATTCTTCATATATTCTTCACGTAGCAAGGCTTGTAAAGTGTATAACAAAAGAACTATGTGTGTTGAAGAGGATGTGCATGTTGTTTTTGGTGAAACTAACATTCTCTCTAAGAGACAGGAACAAGTAGATGAAGAAATTGGGCTGGTCAGAAGCTCAGACCAAACTGGAGCAACACTGGAGGAAGGAACAGGTGATGAAACAGGTTCATCCATCCTAGGCAACATGCCAGAGGGAACTGGCCAACAAACTAATTTCCAAACCTCATTGGAACATGTCCCTGATCCTGTTCCTCAGCAACAAGACACTGTAGGATCTTCCCAGTTGGTTGTAAAACCAAACAGATATCAAAGCTCACACCCTATTGAGAACATTATAATTGATCCAACATTTGGAATCAGAACTAGATCCTCTTTGAAAAATCTGTGCGCGTTTGATGCTTTTCTATCCTTGATTGAACCTAAAAATATTGCTGAAGCTTTGTAGGATGCAGATTGGGTAAATTGAATGCAAGAAGAACTCAACCAATTTGAAAGGATTCAAGTCTAACATCTGGTACCTAGACCCTTTGATATATTAATGATTGGCACAAAGTGAGTATTCAGAAAAAAACTTGATGAAGATGGAAAAGTTACAACAAACAAGGCAAGATTGGTGGTTCAAGGATACAGTCAGGAGGAATGAGTAGAATATGATGAAACCTTTGCTTCTCTGGCAAAGTTGGTAGAAATTAGGCTCCTCATAGACTTTGATCCTTACATAAAATTTACCCTTCACTAGATGGATGTCAAGAGTGCCTTCCTGAATGGATATCTCAAGGAAGAAGTGTTTGTAAAGAAGCCTCTAGGGTTTGAAAACAAAGAGAATCTTGATCATGTTTACAAACTTGACAAATCACTATTGGACTCAAGCAAGCTCCAAGGGCATGGTATGAAAGGCTTTCAAAATTCCTGCTGGAACATGACTACAAGAGAGGTAAAATTGATAGCACCTTATTCTTGAAGGAAAAAGGTAAAAATATCTTGGTAGTGCAGATATATGTAAACGACATAATCTTTGGGGAAACTTCTGAAAAAGATAAGTAAAGAATTTGCTAAACTAATGGGGAGTGAATTTGAAATGAGCATGATGGGTGAGCTTAACTTCTTTTTAGGCTTACAAATTAAATAAAATTCAAATGGAACTATGATCCATCAGCAAAAAATTGTGAAAGAATTGCTTAAAAGATTTAAAATGGAAGACTCAAAGGAAATTGACACTCCTATGGCAACAACCACAAAACTAGATGTAGATGAACCTCGTTCATCTATCGATCAAAAGTTGTATAGAGGAATGATTGGTTCATTGTTGTATCTTATTTCCAGTAGACCTGACATTGTCTTCGGCGTAGGGCTTTGTGCATGATTTCAGGCTAATCCAAAGGAATCACACTCAACTGTAGTGAAGAGACTCTTGAGATACCTTAAAGGAACCACATACCTCTGTCTTTGGTATCCTAAAGGTAGTAATTTTGATCTAGTGGGATATGATGATGCTGACTATGCAGGCTTTTTGGTAGATAGAAAGAGCACCGCAGGTATGGCACACTTTTTGGGCTCATGTCTCGTGTCTTGGGCCACTAAGAAACTAAATTCAGTAGCTCTATCTACTGCTGAGGCTTATTACGTGGCTGCAGCCTCATGCTGTGCTCAGTTACTATGGATTAAGCAACAACTGATGGACTTTGGCATAGAGGTTGGATGCATTCCTATCTTCTGTGATAATACTAGTTCTATTGGAATGACAAAGAACCTCGTCCATCATAAAAGAACAAAGCACATAGATGTTAGACACCATTTCCTAAGAGACAACTACGAGAAGGGAATGATCTCTATTGAATTATGTGCTACTGACAAACAAATTGCTGACATCTTTGCAAAGACACTAAGTAGAGAGCATTTTGAAAGAAATAGGTTAGAATTAGGGTTGGTTAAGATCACCTAATGGAACAATTAAAAAAAATGAAAAAACAAAATTTTGGCTAGGAATTCTGAAAGGTGTAAATAATCAGAATAATCGTTGCTCAGTGTTATACCTTAAAAGGCATACTCTCTTGCCATGTGTTAATATGACTCCTTGGTTACTAATGATGTTTTCTATTTTTGTAAATTGAGGCTTAATCAAGAGATTCTAACAAGATGAACCTGGTTCATCGTTGCTGGTTCATCTGACAGACAAGGTATGTGCCAATCACTATACACATATTGAAATATCAATAGTTACTTATGAGCGGGACTCTATCTATAATAAGACTTTAAAAAATCTAGTACCTATCCTAAATTAGAACCAGTTCCAAAGAGTCAAATAAAATTAAAATAGCCTAGATTATAGGGGAGTCATAACCGTCACTTATCACCTCACACTCCTGAACCGATTAGACTCCCACTTGATAGAAATTACATCCGTTGTATATTTATTAACCAAGCCTTTAAAAACTCATCATCACTTCTCTAATCCCTCACCCTTTTTCTTAAAGCCATAACCGTCGAAACCCTTTCAACCTTCTACTCAAACACCTTGATCCTGATTTTCTTTAACAAAAAATCATCACCATGGCTAACAATCCACCTCCGACTCCATCCTCCTCGAGCACACCTGACTACAATATCATGCTTGAATATACTGGTTCCACCGCATCTCAATCAAATTCTTCCATTCCATCTCAATCAAATCCCACCACCCCTCAAAATAACCATGTTCCGTCTCCTCCAATCACTCCCGTTGTACAACCAAGCCCTAATTCCGAACCCAAGAGAAGGCGTGTCAAAATGCTCTCCAGAAACACTGTAGCCTCTGTATCTCTAGCTAGAAAATTGAATGCAAAGCTTCAAGCTAGTCATGCTCATGAATCTAAGACCTCCAATGACTCTTTCAAGTTCGCCACTAAGGGGGGAAGCAACTGGTTCGTCTGATTCTTAACAGGTAACATCTAAAATTGGGTCTGAGCCAGTCACTTCTAAAAATAGGTTTGTTTTAATTGGGTCTGTAGTGGATGTGGAGATTCCTGATAAGAGAAAAAGAGGAGCTAAAAATAATTTTGAGAGTGAGGGAGAAAGGAGTACTGTGAGGGAACAGGGGAATGAGGCACTACATTGGCAATTGGTGGGACTGCCCCAGTAGTTGTTGAAGAAGGTGCCAAGGATTTATGGGGAAGTAATTCTGGAGAGGCTGCAGAGGAGCTGGAAAATCATAAACATGCAACCGATGAACCTGGTTCATCCATTGAAGAAACTTCGGCTGATCTTATGAGAAAGTTAGGGGAGAGCTATAAACCCAAAAATAAGAAGACACCCAAGACAAAGAAAGCTGCTCCTCCAGTGGAAAGCAAGAAGAGAAAAGCCACTCCCTCCGCTGATGCCTCCATTCCTAGAGGTTGCACTATAAGGTGTGCAATTAGGCAAAGTGAAGAGGAGTTGTAGAAAGCTTTGAGGGAGAGTAGGATAAAGAAAGCTCAAAAGGGGAAGGCAAAAGTGTTTGAGCCCGTAAGGGCAGTTAATGTTGAGGAGATGGACTTGGTCCATCAAGAGGAACAAATGGCAGAAGTTGAGATTGATACACCCAAACCAAAGAAGGCCAAGACTTCTTCCAAGAAGTCAACATCTGTGTCTGCTACACCCTCGACTGTTGCTAGGAGGAATAGGTCAACAAATAAATCAAAGAAGGCTCAGGTTGATGATAATGAGTGGAGTGGTGAAAAAGTAGAGGAGTCTGGTGGAGAGACAGAAAAATTGACAAAATTTGGGAAGCGCGCGATACTAAAGGGAAGGTTGCTGAAGGATCTTGAAGAATACGACATGATTTACCTTGTGGACACTCTGGACGTACAGGGATTACCTTGTGGACACTCTGGACGTACAGGGATGGAAGGACATTGTCCTTCAACTTGAAGGCAGGTTGGCCAGGAGTGAGATTTTCGAGTTCATGGCAAATGCATAAGTCAAGGATGGCATGGTATTTAGTCAGGTAAAGGGGTTCAATATCTCCTTTGATGCCAAGGAGCTGGGTGAGATTCTTGGGATTTCTATTGAGGGATATGATGATTATACAAGGTAGAGGTGGCCCATCTTGGATAGCCTTCCTTCTACACTGCAAATCACCAGGAGGTTCAGTGATAACACTGAAAAAGTGGAACCAAGAGTTGTGTTCAAAAGATAGATGACACCTCAAGACAAAGTGGTTTTTGAGTTTGTCACTAAATGCATACTTCCCAGGCAAGAGAGAAGGCACATAGCAAACTATATGGATTTAACTCTCATGGAGTGCCTGGACAGTGGAAGGCAAATCAACTCGCCCTCTTTCGTTATTCGGTTGCTGGACAGGCTGGTAAATGCCTCTAAGGCACAGGCTATCCCATATGGGTTCATTCTAACGACTGTGTTAGCTCACTTCAATGTGCCCGAGAAGAAAGAAGAAATTGCCATTGTTAAGGACCATTTTGGGAAGAACACGCTTTTGACATGCGACTATGATGTGAATATTCCTGACGATGAACCTGGTTCATCAAGGAAAACGCCTATGAATAGCAATGTCAAAGCGATTTTGTATGAAGGTGGGGTTCGGGATGTTGAAATCCTTAACCTGAAGACCCACCTTATACAGGTTGAGGCTGAGCGGGATTCTCTCATATATGAACTGTCAAATGGAAAGGAGAAGAATGCAGGGATTCTTCAAGAAATTCTCTCTCTTCTCCAAGAAAAGAACCCAACCTCCACCCCTTCCCAGCCTTAGGTTGCCAGTGCCGTCCCTCACCTATCTATGACCCAGTTCAGGATTTTTTTTGCTATCTTTTGCTCATGACTTTAGCTGCTTTTAGTTCTTTATGTGTTTAGTGCTTGTACAATGCTCTTATCAATGAATTGTGTTATTTTTGCTCTTACCCATTTTGTCTCA
The DNA here is from genome assembly GCA_005239525.1 of Nicotiana knightiana. Taxonomy (NCBI): domain Eukaryota; kingdom Viridiplantae; phylum Streptophyta; class Magnoliopsida; order Solanales; family Solanaceae; genus Nicotiana; species Nicotiana knightiana. Next base: position 58,552 of record ML372933.1, on the reverse strand, counting down.
CTTTCCTTGATAGTTTACATCCTTGGTTTACTATTGATGATTAATACATGTTTGCATATGCAGTTGCCTCACTGACCATTAGTAATTATTATAAATCTTTTAATTCTAATACTTTGCAACTTTTCGATGATTCCGAAAGGGGGCAGATGTGCTATTTTGAAAATTGTGATATTTATAACCTAATGAACCTGGTTCTTTATGATAAATACTTAATACTGTAAAAAGTATCAATGTTGGATTAAAGTGATTACAGGCCTAAGCACGGAGTTTTCCATCATAAAAAAGGGGGAATTTGTTGGATCAAGAAGCTGAATGGTTTTGAAGATTGACAAATGAACTCAGAGTTGAACTAGGTCCGTCACTGGAGACATAGACATGCAGAATTAATGTCACGTGAATGGATCGCAGACAGGAGATAAGCACAATCAGTAATCTGAAGATATATCTCCTGATTGAAAAGGATGAAAATTTATAGGGAGATAGACTCCTTTTTCAGTAAGGACAAAATCAAGATAGAAGAGGATCTAGGGAGTTGAGATCAACTAGAACTCTTCCACCAAGGAAGAGTTGCATCCGAATTGGAAGAGCTGCATTTGAATTGTAGTATATCTCATTTTCTACTGACCCTATATATTGTCAAGTATTCTTATTGAACAAGTGCATAAAAACAAAGAAGCAAAACAAGAATGGAAAACAAAATTACCAAAGCTATTTTGTAAGCAGTTCGTGTGATAATTTCCTTTGCGACTCTGAAGCTACTTGAACCAGCTAGTAGAACCAGTTCCATCTATTGTGTTTTAGTCTACTTTATTTTTAGTAAGTGATTACAAAGTGTATCTTTCAATTTTATCTATAAGCATTTGTAATAGGTACTGACTATTCAAGTTAGAGTTAACTTGAAGGCGGTCGCAAATAGCTAGAGGCTAGTTTGCCACAAGGGGATTATAGTTATTCCTTGAGTTTACAAAAGAGATTATTTTGTAAATGCTGTTTGGCTCAATGATTTAGTGAAGAGTTCGGGAAAATCCTACTATGAAGTAGGTCATGGGTATTTCACATTTTGAGCCAGGTATTTTTCACGTAAAATTGTTATGTTTCTTTATTTTCTGCAATTATTATTCCGCAAATTGTAGGAGTTGGAACACAAAGAAGAACATGGTCCTTCTATAACTACTGCACGCAAAAATTGGTCACCACACAAATTACCCCCTCTCTTGTGTGGTATTGACATAGATAAATAACAATAAGTCATCAATATATCACGACGAGCGACAAGCTCGGGTTGAATCCCTTAAGCACCCCTTAACCATATTATCATTCATTCCTGAACTTATTTACATATACGATATAATAACCAATACCATTTAAAGGGTTTCCATCCTTGTAATCAATTTCAAAGTTAACATAATTAGCCTAATGGAATATAATATCACTATGGACATTTTCCAAGTGCTTTATAGCCTTTTCTTTTCTAGTTACCACATTTCTCAACGAGATTGACATGTAAACCAACATAATCATACTAACAATGCCAACTTATTTCCATAATTTCCAGCCATATGAAGTCATATACAGAACTAAAAAATAGTCCAATAGGAGATAACAACATTTTATACGACTTCAAGTTCTATCTTGTAATTCTTCATCCAAATAACTTAACCAACACATTGATAATCTTAAGCCCAAGCAATAGGATGTTACACATACCTTAAATAATGATACCAAACTCTAACCAAATCTTCCCTTATCTTACAAGCACCCTTAAAGGCATCATAACACCTTAAAGACTCTTTTCTTCAGTTAGGCTAATTCTTTAGGTTAGGTCTAGGCAAAAGCACTTTGGATTTGACTTGGAAGCATGGAGGTCTGTTAGAGAGGTTTTGATAGAGTTTGGGAACTGTAATTGGTTAAAAATGACAAAAGAATGAGCCTTCCAAAACCTTTAAAATGTTCGAGGGTCGTCCACCACCTAAGTAGGTCTCATTGAGAGCTGCTTCCGCAGTCTCACGAAAATGCGAATATCTCTCTACTCCAATGTCATATTGACAAACAGTTTAATGTGTTAGAAAATAGACTTGTATATATTCAATTTGATATGTGGGTTTTTTTGTATTTCCAATTATACTTGGGCAAATGCTATGCTCATTTGATCTAATTTTCAGCACATTATGAATGTAACTTTTGATGGCTTGCCAGCTTTTATTCCACAACTCGCTTGACATAAAAACATAACACATGAACATTATATGACTAAAATAACTCATAAAATAACTTCCTTATCATGTAAAAAACCCTAGTCTCATCCCAAAGTACATGCCATAACATTCCCAACTTGTCGACTATTGGCGAAACTTTTTTTCTTCAATTCATTTAGCTTCTAAACCTTCCAGTCTTTTTGGTACTTTTTATCCATGATATTAATATTTTTAACCTCCATGGTAACACGATTAACTTACTTTATATATTTTCAAATATAATCTCATCTCTGAGTTTACATCAATTGACTTACGGCGTACTCTCACGTGCGAAAACATGGGGTGTAACACGGAAGATTTTATCATAAGTGTGAAGGTAGGTGAGTAAGTGAATTTCGTAGATTGAGTATGGGATTGCAGAAGAGGCATAAAATATGCGATGGATTTGTCCGCATATGCAAAAATCATTGGGCATGCTTATATTTTGATGGTTTGGTCTATTTGACATTATTTGTAGTTTTGGAGTTTGCTATAGGTTATTTTTGGAGAGGGTTTGACCACCACTTTATGGATACTAATTTTTAAATTGGATTTGATTATGTATCTCAATTCCCCATATATTTGTGCTCTTAGAACATGGGTTTGAAAGAGAAAAATTTGGGGGTTTCGCCTACAACATAAAGGACGAATTTTGGGTATTTGAGGGTCGATTTGGACTTGGTTTTGGAATCTAATCACATATTTGAACTCGTCGGGTTATGGGTTGTCATGATCTACCCATTTACTGCGATTTTGGCCATGTGGGTCCGGGCTAACTCTTGTAGACCTTTTGGAAATTGAATAAAGATTGAAGCTTTATTATTTGGAATTGATTCCCTATATCATTGTTTGATGTTATTGACCTAGTTTTGGCTATATTCTAGCCGTTCGGGGGTTTATTTGCGAGGGAAAGTATTTACGGAGTATTGATTTGGTTGATTGAGGTAAGTGTCTTGCCTAACCTTGGTTTGAGGTATTAGTTGTTCGAAATGTTGATGATTGCTACTTGCCAAGGGTGATGCACATACGGTGAATAAACATGTGTGGTGCACTAGGTTTTATCCATGTTCGAGGTAGTTCTTTGTCTATGTTATGACTTTTATTGAATATTATGATCCTTGCTATAATATTTCATATGTTTTTACTCCTTCATAAGCTGCTTGAATTATGTTAGAGATCTTGTGTAGGTTAATATATTGTTGAAATATGATAATTGCTATTTTATAGCGTATTCACCTAATTTGAGCTACGGTAGCACACTTCGCACATGCATACACCTTAGCATGTCAGTTTATCAATTCAGGATTATCGTGATGACTCAACCGGTCGTTTTGAAAATTTACATTCAATCCAGTGGTTTGAGGTTGTGAGTAGCTTCATATTGTGTATTATTACTTCGAGTATTGTCGCTTTAGTTATTGACTTGTTCGGGATTGGTTTGGAAGGATGATTCTCAACTAGGAAGTTTAAGTTGGAAGAGTTGACCAGGTTTGACTTTTGTATATTTGACCTCGGAATGGAGTATTTATGGTTCCTTTAGGTACGGATAGTTATTTTGGATTTGGGCATATGCCCGTATTTTCTTGCGGATGTTTCTATAAGGTTCTCGCACTTTTTGGAAAAAGTTGGTAATTCGATGGTTTAGAAAGTTCATAGATTTGACCGAAAATTGACTTTAATGTTAGGGCTCAAGTTTTTGTTTTGGGAGCTGGAATATGTTCTTTATTCCAATTGAAACATGTGTGCAAAATTTGAAGTGCCTAGTTGTTTAGAAGTGTTCGGCGTAAGTTTTGAAATTGAAATAGTTTATTAAGCTTGAATTGAGGTGCGATTCGTGGTTTTGATGTTATCATGTGTAATTTGAGGCCTCGAGTAGGTCCATATTATGTTTTGTGACTTGTTGGTATGCTCGGACGTGAGCCTGAGGAGCTCGGGTGAGCTTCATGGTGGTTTCAGACATTGTCTTTCATGTTAGTGTTGCTGGTTTTTCAATTATTGATGATGTCCTTCGTGATCGCGAGGGACTTACCACGATCGCGTAGTGTATGATTCGAGTTGGGTGTTTCTTTTCTTCACGTTCGGGGGTGGAGTGTTGCATTAATGGAGGCTGTGGGACTTGAGCATCGCGTTCACAGAGTGTGGTCGCATTCGCGCTGGGGGAGTGGGAGCTGGTGGAATTTTCTTCGCGTTCACAAAGTTCAGGGCTCTTTCGTGGAGCATTGGCATCTGTGGGCATCACATTCGCAAGGACAGTGTCGCGAACGTGTAGAGAATATTGTTGCAGAGTATTTTTGTGCATCGCAGTCGTGAGGTCACAACCGTGATCGTGTATGGTACAGTTGGGAAGTGCTTATAAGATGTTATATTCGAGGGTTTTACTTATTTTATCACATTTTAAGATTGGGAGCTTGGATTTGGGTAATTTTTTAGGCGACTTTCACGATTTGAATTAGGATAATTATTTTTGACTCAAATTTGATTATTTTACATGATTCCATTTTCATTTTTGGCGTTTGATTGGTGAATCTAAAGGAGAAAATGAGAGTATTGGTCAAAAACTTTTCTAAAGTGAATAACTGGGTTTTGTACATCGATTTTGAGTAGAATTTGATAGAAGCTAGTATGGTGGGACTTGCATTCGAATGGGTTGTCAACTTTTGTGAGTTTTCTGGGGTTTTGCAATGCGGGCCCGGATTGACGTTTTAGTTGACTTTGAGTATTTGATTAAAGATTTAACCTTTATCGTTTGGGTTTTTTCCCTTTGGTATTATCTGATATTTTTGAGTTGTTTTTGTCTAGCTTAAAGCCGTTTAGAGGTCGATTTTCCGTAGATGGTGTTTCTAGAGTATTGTTTTGTCTTGTTCGTGGTAAGTAACAGATCTAAACTTGTATTTGAGGGTAATTATCCCCTAGGATTATGTTATTTGAATTTTTTGGGGGGTGACGCACGTGCTAGGAGATGGGTGAGTATCACGCCCCGACATCGGGGAGCGCGACCGACGCTCAAACGAGTGACCCGGTCGAGCAAGCCTGATAGACATTTCCTACCCGACTCGCTTATGATAAAAGAAGAACAATTGCAACAACCTCACGCGCCCCCTTCTCTTTTACGCGATCGCACAAAGAACCACGCGACCGCACTGCTCAAGACTGCCCAACCTATGCGATCGCAAACCTTATTATGTGATCGCATAGACCAAATCTGCCTGCCTCAATGTTTACTCTACGCGATCATATAAATTACCACGCGGTCGCGATTAAGAAAAAAATCTGCCGCTAAAACACCAGAAAAACAACAGACTCCTTAAGACCAAAAATGCCCGTTTGAGCATCCGAAAAACACCCGAGGTCCCCGAGACCTCAACCAAACATACCAAAACGTCCAATAAGCTCATTGAAACTTAGTCCAGCCTTCGAAACACCGAAAAGAACGCAAAAACACCAAAATCACATCAAATTCAAGCTATGAACTTTGAAATTTCTAAATTTCACCAAAGATGCCGAAACCATCCAAAACACATCCGATTGACCTGAAAATTTGCACACATATCCAAAATGACATTACGAACCTGTTCCAACTTCCGGAATTCCATTCCCACCCGATAGCTTATTTTCCACTACGACCGGAAAATTCCAAAAACTAACTTTCGCCAATTCAAGCCTAATTCTACACAGGACATCAATACCACATTCCGAACATGCCAAAAGTTGTTCTCCAACACCATCAACTGTCGCGTATCCCACCATGCACATACTCGGGGGTGATCCCACGTCACCCTATCCCTTATGGGTCCAATAGCACAACACAGTTGAAATTTCAAAATCCAATCCTGACCCATAAACCTTAGAACCAAATTCCCACTTCTGAAATAATATACAAGATCGAAATTTCAAAACTATAAACTGAACAAGTCTGAACATGCTGGATAAGGCCATATACGCACCCCAGATGAAATCACATAATACACCGCGTGTCTCAAAAACCCATAGCTATAACTCCTAATCACAATAGCTGCTAAAAGCAACCCAATACCGGTACATAACCTCTTATCAAGAAATGCCTCGCTATAACACTTTCATATACTGCCGATGATGAAAGAAACACGTAGAAACCAACAACTATTCATCTGATCAGTCAGACATGAAGCTCCCCCTTCTCAAACAGGAATTATAGAAGATTTCTAAGCAGACTCCCGATATTCATTCTAGGTCCAATGACCTCTTCTAATCCAACACGACAACTCTGATGACATGAAACATCAATACCATTCAAATCCATAACCTGTGCAATTCCTGCACTCAATAACCACATCTCAATGTAATCAGATTATATAAAAGATTCACACGAAAGGACCATCCCTTCCAGCTCAACAAGTACCATCACAACATCACGCCAAGAGCCTGGTACACATCGAAAAACCAAAACACACGAATCTGACACCGAGGGTCATACCTCTACATAACTCCGCTACAGTGCACGATGGCCACATGCTTGCCCACATGACATACTCCAAGCCACCTTGCTCAAAATCAATAATCATGCGAAATTCGACATCAAGTACTCAAAGTGCATTTCCATAAGCACGGGGAATCGGACGATACAATGCTTCACGAACCCGAAAGAACATAACCAATACGTCTCAATCCCGCAATACCCAATTACTTACCTTACTCAAATCTAGCTATAAAGCCTAATTAGAATCGCACCATATGTGACTGTAACCAATGATCACCACTCCCCGCAACACCAAAAGGTAACTCATACATTACTCCAGAACACGAATAAATTCAATGACAATCGAATGGTACATCCCTCAATAATAGAAATTCGGAGTCAGCAATTCCGACCCGGTGCAGAACACACACTCGTACTAGCCTACCAATAACCCTAAATCAACTCTGGTAACCCACACAGATAGATAACTCACCTAAAAGTTCACAATGACTGAATCATGGTACATACTAACATCAGACTAGCTATGCTCGCATCTTCACAATTCAATACCACAAAATAACCTGTTTATGAGAACTCTCAGTCTCGAAGTCATGAAGCGCACCAATTACTATATAAGATCTCAACTCCACTGCAAGAATACATAACACATCCCTAATACTCAATCATTCCACGACGGATACCCCTATAATTCTTCTGTGCCACGAAGCAACCTTGCATATCAGCATTCAAATCCAACAAGAGAGCATTGAAATACCAATGAAGTACCCTTAACTACATACATTGCCCTTCATGAAATATATACCCTCATCAAGCCACCCAATAATCATATCATCAACCTAGTCGTCTGAAACTGCCGATGCTGTCTAAGAAATTTTTGTTTTGACTTGCCTTCCAGAACTGAAACTCACATATGCAAATCTCAACTCTGCCCAGCATACCTCATACGCCATACCATCCTATGATAAACATGATAACTTCATGATCCCTTCCGAGCCACAAGCAACTACGTACCTAACTAACCAACTTTCCATTTGGTCCCATTTTGAAGCAAAATCAGTATTGATCACCTGCACCTCACGCTAATAGGAAATATGCACCTCTAACTGTGGTAGAAACCATAGGGACTATCCAAATCCCATTGTACAACACCAAACCGTCAGGACCGAATCCTTCTAACTCAACCAAGCTACGCAGGTTACCAAAACCCAAGAACCTTGCTAAGAAACACTTGAAAAAACCCATTACCTCATGAACACGGAAAAACTAACTGTATCCCTTACCATGCCAATCCGACCTACTACCAAGTTGTCTTATTTATCCAAGTTCCTTCTGACTTACCTTCGAATTGATGTTTTTTCTTGCCATAATACCGTAATTTTCAAGCTGAACTCACCACATGTGAACTAAGCATAAAACCATGTCGTCTAAGGCTCATAAGCCGTCGAAAACTCTCTCAAATATCCCAAAAGTACAACATTCAAAAGTACTTACCCTGACGAGACATCCAGCGAATCTAAAGCCATTACCTTCACTTTCCTGATACTGATATGTAGAATCCATGATAAGGTAGAAATGCCACAAGTCTTGACACCCTCCAACATATATCTCAATTACACTGACCAATTAGATAGAATCGACCTAGCCCCTTTGCACACTAACTTACTAGGAAAGTAATCCACTCACTTTAAGCCACAAAAAAATTCATACACTGCACACACTACACCTTTTTACACTTACCAATCCATCATTCAATAGAACCCATTTACCAAATAGTGTACATTACAACCTGTATCGAAGAATTTCCACTACTCGAGTCATTCCTAGATTCCACCTCTGCACGTCATAACTGATCCACCATACCTCGAACTGTAATTGATACAACTCATAATCGTGCAATCAACTTATCCTTAACAGACTCCCCCACTTGGCTCAAAGCCAATGATCAAGACAAATAATAGCTCAAAATTCCCATACGCTAACTGCCACCGTACTACAGTGAGATTCAACTAAATCCTTCAGAATCTCATAATAACAAGCCCGTCTAACAGCTCAAGTAATCTACAAATCTCGCATTTACCATTGTAATAGTCATGCCAACTTCAACAAGCGATCTAAACTCAAATTACAACATATATCATTTACTGGTAGAAGAAAACTTACTACGGAAAAACATAAGGGTCACACACCCCAAGACAACCCGCAGGAGAGACCCCTGTCCGCTTAGCCTCAAACTGATATCTCTCTATACACTTCTGCAGACCATAACTGTCACGCAATCCCTACACCCTTCTACATCTAAGCACAAACAATGCCTACCCTCGAGGCATCACAATACGGAATTTAAGAACCTGAAGTTGATGGCACAACTAACGCTGGAGCGGTGGTCAAAGAAATCTCTAGCTTTTGGAAGCTCTAGCTACACACTTCTGACCACATGGATACCCTAACTGGACACCACGTGTCCCAAGAATGCTACTGAACTGAGCAAAAAATTCATACTTGGGCAACCTTGCATAGAGCTTCTTCTCTCTGAATCCTTATAATGCCATCCTTAGATACTGAGTATGCCACCCCTGGCTACGCGTATATGCCTGGATGCCATCAATGAATACAATAACAATGGAGTGCAATTACTGTTTGAATACACCGTTAATCAAAAAGATGAACTCTACTGGGGCAATGATCAGCCCAAAAGACATCACCAGGAACTCATAACCAAACAGAAAGATCCGCTTCACTCCACAACTAAACAACATGAGAGGTCTTCCAATACACTCACAACTAGCAGCCATATACCAAACCGAGAAAGAAATCAAACACTCAATAGTTCTTTCCACATTTCCAGCCAATCCTTTACTCATAAATCACAGTCTCAACATACCTAACCATCAAATCACACTCACCACATAGACATCCAGTCACAAAGTCCCGTCAATAAGGACATCAATGGACATATAAGCCCCCAAATACATGTGCTCACACAATGAAATCTCAGCACTCAAGCCACAGACATAATCCGACCTCAAGTCCTCCAGACTGGCCAATTATCAAAATGCTAAAATCACATCTCATCTATGGAAGTCACAAGCCGTCGACGCACAGCCGATGCCGAGCTCTCACGTTCGCATTCGAATACGTGAAAGGAATTCGAGAGTTAAACTTTTGGCTGAATAAAATTAATTCGCACGAAAAGAATTCGAGAATGTGAGATTTTCCTAAGGGTTATGCAGCCTCTCAATGATAAGTACAGATGTCTTCATCCCGATCCGCAAGACTACTAAACCTGCTCATGACCGTTGAGTCGTATGTAACCTAGGGCTCTAATACCAACTTGTCATGACCCCAAACCCTAACTGGCCGTAATGGAGCATATCATGATACTAGGCTAGCCAATTCACTGAAAGTAACATAATGATTTCCCATTTAATATATCAAATATCTGAATTTTCATAATAATTCTATTTCTTAAGAATTTCAAAACAATAAAAATGATTAGAATATCTAAACACAACCCAACATCTGCAGTCAACCGTCATGAGCATCTAAGAGGTGATAGAGTCTAATACAAATCCTCTACTACAACAAGTCTGGGAAGTAAAGTAAAATGTCAGAGTAGGAAGGAGAAAATGTAGGTTGCGAACGCCGAGCAGCTACCTCACGATCTCCGAACAATGCTCCAAATGGGGTAACTCAACCATTGTTGTGCCCCAGTACCTGAATCTTGACATAAGGTCCAGGGAGTAACGTGAGTACGCCAACTCAGTAAGTAACCCAAGTATCTAAAAACTTGAGTGCAGTGACGAGCATTTAAACTTTATAGTTTCATAAAAATAAGTACCAATAAAGGTAATAGATCAAGTCAAGAGTCCACATTTACCAAAGATTTCACAAAACTCCAGTTGTTTCGTATAAACATGTGTAAAACATTAGTCAACATTTATCAAAGAGGCTCGATGTAAAGAAAAGTGAACACAGTAGTCTCATAAAAATATCAGCCATTCGGGCACAATATCACTCACAAATAAAGCTTCTCGGGCAAGCCTCTTTGTCACTTGTGACTCTACTCTCATAAGTCAATGCTCACACTCAGCACTCTCACTCATCAAGTACCATATAACAACTACTTCGGCGGGCAGCACGATCCAATATATATATATTATTGTGGCATGCATCCCGATCGACATAACATACGATCCCGCGAGCAGCCCGATCCATATAATAGTCGACTGCGCTCATTGGGGGTGTGCAGACTCCTGGAGGGGCTCCTACAACCTAAGTGCTATATTGTTGCAGCGTGAAGCCTGATCCAATATATAAATACTGCTGCGGAGTGAAGACCGATCCATATAAGCCCGATCCATATGTAATATATATCCATAACTATCCTCACATACTCGGCCCTCGGCCTCACTTAGCCATGCTTACAAGCCACTCGAGCAATTCATCTCAACTCACGGGACTCAGCCCAAAATACCTCTCAGAGTTTCAAAACAGTGTGATAACAGTAAAAATAATAACAAGTAGAAAACATCACTGAGTTAACAATTGTTCTATCAGGATAGTGTGAGAATAGTGTAAAAGTACCTCTGAGGGTCTAAACAGGTCGGCACAAGGCCCCAAACGTGGCGCGCAACCCATAAACAAGTATAAATTTCTAAAATACAGGATGTCGTAAGGTTTCAAATAGAATATGCAGCTTAATAGTTGCTACAGGACGGACCAAGTCACTATCCCTATCGGTGCACGCCCACACGCTCGTCACCTAGCATGTGCGTCTCCTCATTTGCCAAAACAATATGAAATGCCAGGGTTTCATACCCTCAGGTATAGAGTTACAATTGTTACATACCTCAAAACAACCCAAAATGTACTCTGTGATTCTCTTGCCCCTCGAATTGGCTCCCAAATACTCCGAGTCTATCACAAATTAGACCAATAACATCAAAATATGATAGGGAGATGAACCCCAATCAAAAACTATCAAAATTAGGCAAAATTCCCGAAATTGTCCAAACCCCACCCTCGCGCCCACGTCTCATAACTGAACAAAATTTACGTCACAAGAATCATTTTCCTCCCACGACTCTATTCATACCAAGAACACCAAAATCGGACAACAATTCCCTCTCCAATTACTCAATCAAGGTCCAAATCTTTTCATGCCCTAACTTCCCCAATATTAGGTTTAAATCCAACTAATTTCCGGTTTAGTTACTTAGAAAACAACATAGAATCCAGTTATGAAGTCAAAAGTCTTACCTCCAAGTGATTCCCCTTTGGTTTCTTCAAAAATCTCTCTCAAAATCTTCAATCCCGTTCAAAAATGGTGCAAAAAATGAAGAAGGGTCGCGGATTGGCTATTTAAACACTATCCAGCTCATTAACTCACTGCGATCGCGGGACGACCCATGCGATCGCGAAGAACAAACTTACTGCCTCCAAATTTTACTCATTGCGATCACACCATTTACCCACGCGATCGCGAAGCTTCGACTCCCTGGCCTATGCGATTGTGTACCCAATCACGAGGTTGCGAAGAACAATTGCAGCAACCTCACGCACCCCGTTTTCTTTTACGTGATCGCACAAGGAACCACGCGACCGTAATGCTCAAGACTGCCCAACCTATGCGATCGCAAACCGTATTACGCGATCGCATCGAACAAATCATGCTCATCAATCTTTACTCTACGCGATCGCAGTAGTTACCACGCGATCGCGATTAAGAAAAATAAATCAGCTGCTAAAACACCAGAAATACAACAGACTCCTTAAGACCAAAAATGCCCGTTTGAGCATCTAAAAAAAACCTGAGGTCCCCGGGACCTCAACCAAAAATACCAACACATCCCATAACCTCATTCAAACTTAGTCGAGCCTTCGAAACACCGAAAACAATGCAAAACACCAAAATCACATCAAATTCAAGCCTATGAACTTTGAAATTTCAAAATTTCACCAAAGATGCCAAAACAATCCAAAACACATCCGATTGACCTGAAAATTTGCACACATATCCAAAATGACATTACGAACCTGTTCAGCTTCTGGAATTCCATTCTGACCAAGATAGCCTATTTTCCACTGCCGACCTGAAATCACCAAAAACTAACTTTCGCCAACTCAAGCCTAATTCTACACCGGACATCAAAACCACACTCTGAACACACTATTAAGTCCAAAATCACCTAATGAAGCTATATGGACCAAAAAAATCTATGTTCCGAGGTTGTTTACCAATAAGTCAACTTCTGGTTGACTTTTCCACTATTGAACCAAGTTTAGAGACTAAGTGTCTCATTTCTCTCCAAAAGTTGCTCCGAACCCGAGCCAACCAATCTAACACAACATAATGAAGTTGAACCACATATAGTGAAGCAGAAACGGGGGAAACGGGGATAAAATCTTGGAATGACCGGCCGGGACATTACAATAATGGGCCGCAAAAATGACATCAAAATTGGCCAAAAAGGCAGCCTCACTCTGCGCCCATTCTACTGTCCGCAGAATGGTTCTGCAGCCGCATAGTATGTTGAATTCTTGGGGTATTATATGGAAATTCAGTTATATCACTTAATGAATTCTTATTATTTTCATTAGAGTTGTGTAATATGTTGTTTGGCTTACCTAGCAGGTTGGATTAGGTGCCATCATGACTAGATGAATTTTGGGCATGACTAGATGAATTTTGGGTCCTGACAAGTTCGTATCAGATCTCTAGGTTCATAGGTTCTATGAGTCATGAGAAAGTGTCATATAGAGTCTTGTGGATCGGTATGATGATGTCACGACCAAATCGATGGGCCGCGACGGGCACCCGTTACCTTACTCAATTGAGTACTAGCATAACGTATTTTTTTGTATCACACTATCATAAATAACTAAGTCGGAGAGGCTGCCGTGAAATAGGTAGAATACTACATGTAGTACCAACTTCTACATAAGACATATGGATCTCTAAGACAAGAATAACCACTCGTACACTAACCATAGGTCAACAAAGTCATACAATCTTTTACGTACATGACATCTGTCTACAAGTCTCTAAGGATACATAATTCTCATAAAGGTCGGTACATATCCCCGACATACCAAACAATACATATCTAAATCATACTGACCAAACAAGCAACTCCGGAGCAATGTAGGGCACCAACATCTTCCGCTGAACTGATCACCTGCTTGGAGGACTCTCGACCTGTCTATCAGAGCCTGCAGACATGAAACGCAGCCTCCCCAGGCAAAAGGGACGTCAGCACAAATAATGTACCGAGTATGTAAGGCACATAAATAAGTGCATAACAGACATGGAATAAGTATGGAGTACATGACTCAACCTGTAAGTCTGGATAATTCTGTAAATCATGTAATAATTATAGTGTCATGCATATGCCTATGAATGTCATGTCGTGCATATGTACATGTTTTATAACATTATCAGGCCTCTGAGGGCGTCCCATCATATCATCTCGACCACTGTGGGCAAAATCATCAATGCATACTAGCTAATTAGGTGGTGGTGCGTATATAAGGCCATAACCTTTCCCATATCCCATATACATATATGTATGCGTATATAATGCCAACTGGTCATGGGTTAATGTGCATGTAAAAATGCATGAAATGCATATTAAATACGTTAATAAAATCTCTCGGTATGTCATAAGACCATTATGCCTCTGATTAATATCATGAAATAGACTTGATCAACTTACATATTTTCTGAGACCCATGAACAGACCATAAAATAATATGACTTATGGGAGAATAAGAATATGAACATCTCTAGCATTTCTACGAATAGAGTAATTTATGGAAGTTGTGCATTTTCTTGTTTCACTTGTGTCATATAGATCATGCCAAAAAGAAAGAAGGGATCGCCTTAACATACCTTAACTGATTCCCTTGAGAAAGATTGTACTGTACTCCCTTATAATTGCAAAATCTTATGTTTCTTATGAAATCCAGTATCAATTGTTGAAGATCCATTCTTAAAGTTTTATATATGCACTTATCTTTACATTAGAGAGGCATTCGTTAGGCTTTATCAAGGAAGATCTAAGTGCACAGCAAAATTTACTCACAACAGTAACATTAACAAAACACCTACCAAGTGCTCCATCATTTTATTTTATATTGGAGTGGGAATGTTATGTGTTCTTTCTAAGGTATACTCACGTTACTTTATAATATAAAGAGAACTACATATGAATCTCTTCAAGATCTAAAAAGCCAAATGAATTAAAATGGTCACATATTTGTATTTGAGTGGATGTGGGCCCACTTCATGTGGTGGCTTAACCACATGTCTTTAATTTGCCACCTTTCAATTTAATGTAAGAGTCATTTTAATTTGAATGGGGGGCTGCCACCTCATGCCCTCAATATTTATCAAATATAATTCCTTATTAATTGGGTAATATCCTCTTATCCAATAACTAACCAATCACCCACAAATTAAGAATTATCTCAAATTACTTTAAATACTACTCATTTTTAACACACCTTATACACCTTACTATCATGGCCATGTGGTACCTTGTATGGTACTAGTCCATAAATACTGGGTATTTAGCTCGGATCGTAGTTTATCCCAAGATGTCAAACTTTGACGAAATTCATTTTCTTTGATTTTCTTACCTTCTCACCTTCACAAATTTACTCATCACTTGTTTGAAATATAATAATACTTATAATCTCAAAATAATCTTGTCCTTATACTGATATCAATTATCTTATGGCAAATCCATGAATAATACTACATGGTGTATCATCGTCGTAATTTAATATTGCGGAGCGTAACATCATCGTAATATAATACTGCGGGGCATAACAGATGACGTCTATACCTATCTTCGAGAGGCCACATGGCATTTAGGAAACTTTCAATCTTTCCTTCTTCATTGTGCGTCATTAATTTCGTTTGAAGCGTTTATATTTGATTTCCTTCCACCCACTCGTATGTTATATTGAGCACTCGATATCAATTGTGCATCAATGGCTTGTGATGTAATTAATGAGGTACGAGATGGGTTCACAGTGTTGTGGAGATAGGCCATCTTGTAGTAAGGTTAGGTTTAGACCGTAGCTTGGGCTCGATGGTTTCAGCCGTATGAGTATGTGCTTTTAGATTTATATGCCTGGTAGTGTCCCTGGGAGTGGGATTGATGGCTCAAAGAGTAGCTGGATGGCTATATGATGAGTATTATGTGACTTTGGAATGTGCTTAGATGGTATAGATATGACGAGAAGAAATTTTGCTTGGAATGCGAAAGACTATTGGTGCTTGATTCTTGTTTTGATATGTTGTAAAACCTTGTGTTCTGAGTGTATTGAGGGGTCTTTCATGTTGTTCATTTATGGGATGAAGTATATTCTCATGTCTTGCTGACGAGTTTGGCCTTGGGGGGATTGAGCGATTGCATAGTGGTGGTGACCATAATAGGGTCATAGAGAGATGCCAGTTTGAGGCTAAGCAGGTGGGTTATCACCTGCGGGGTGGTCTACATGTGTGTTATCCTTATGATGTCTCAATAAAGAGTTTTCTTTCTACGCACTGGGATGTATGTGATGTGATTTGAGTTGGATCACTTGAGGAAGGTTGCATAACTGTCATGAGGATGGATATGCGCGTAGTACATGATTTGAGGTATTTTACAATTAGATATACGAGAGCGTATGAGGGATTTAGTTGAATTATAGTGCAGGATTATGGTGGTTATGGAGTAAGGGTATTGCGGACTATCGGATGTTATGTTATATGTCTTCAAGCCAAATGGGAGAGTCTTCTACTGACGATCAGATTGCATGGTCATGTGTTATATTAGTTTTGGTATGAGGCGTACTTGTGCATCGGTTATAACTTGAAGGATTTCGAGCATAACTTGAGTAAGGAAATTTTTGCATGCATGATGTATTAGACTAAATGGATATATGGAAATCTTGAAGTGATTAGGGTTTGTTATTTGAGGTGGATGTAGTACAAAAAAAGAATATATTCACTCGGTTCCTTAAAAGTGGGGTTGCATTTGTTCGGCTCGTATTGGCAGTGCATTGGATATTTGAGCAGAGAGAATGATACTCGAGATGGTTCTAATGAGCTCAAAAATCATATGTGGTATTTGAGGATTTCCCCGATTTATATATGGCTAAGATTTGGGATTTGCATTAAGTGGTACAAAGACTTGCGGTGTTTTTGTATCATTAGCGAACCCACATTTCAATATCAAATAGGTTAAGGAAAAACTTCAAATTTGCAGAAGGTCTCTTCAGACTGGGTTTCTCGATTGTGGTACTATTGGGTTCTTATGAGGGAATACAGTTCCTTATGGGCCTTAGGACGACGTAGATTCATGCTAGGATCTCTTGGGGTAAGCGTTAGGTTAAGGATCTTAGTGTACTGGTAAGGAGAAGTTTTAACATGAGGGAAAGTGGAGAGGAATTTGGAGAATAATTGAATTTGGTACTGGTTTGGATCAGTATAATAATAGATGGAATAAGTTCATTTGGTGTGATGAAGCTTTACGTGTGTCTTGTGGCAATACTCCTGGGTTTGGCGATCTACGTGATTTAGTTAAGATAGAGGGATTCAATTCCAATGTGTCACGACTCAGAATCCCCACCTTCGGGACCATGATGGCGCCTAACATTTCACTTGCTATGCAAGCCAATGTTAGAAGATTCTTTAAGCCAATTTTAGTCAATTTCAATAACATAATCAATTAAGCTAAGTAGAAACTAAAGCTGAAATGGAGAATAACATAAAACCCATAACATCTGAAACATTTCAGATCTGGATTCATAACTCACGAGCTTCTAAGATTGTCTACACACAGAGTCTGAAAGAAATACAATTGTTCTGCATGAAAAGAAACAGTAAAATAGGGAAAACTGGAAAGGGACTCCAAGGTCTACGGACGCCAGCATATCTATCTTTAGTCTCCAATAAGCACGCCCAAACTGCTAAGCGTCACGATCAGCTAGGGCCGGTACCAAAAGTTTCACAAGAAGTGAAGAGTGTAGTATGAGTACAACTAACCCCATGTACTCGTAAGTGTCGAGCCTAACCTCGATGAAGTAGTGACGAGGCTATGACAACACACCCACATAGTAAAGCTTTGAAGATAACAATATATGTACAAGATAATAACTAGTGAAAATAATTAAACACAATAAAGAAAATTGCACGGCATCACCCTTTGTGATTTTACTCTCAAACTCACAATATAAATTAATAAATACGGCACGACATTTGTAACGACCCAACCAGTCGCTTTGAGCATTTCCATCTTCCTCGGTAGTTTGGGGGCACGATTAGCTCTGCATGATGGATTAGGACATGTGTTAAAAATTTGAGTTCATTCCGAGTTGATTTGATATGTATCGGCGCAAGTTTTTGGAAGTCGAAAGTTCAAAAGTTCATTTAGTTTGATTTGAGGCGCGTTTCGTCGTTTCAATGTTGTTATGCATGATATGAGGCCTTGGTTTGGTCCGTGTTATGTTATGGTAGTTGTTAGTATGTTCGTACAGTGCCCCGAGGGGTTCGGGTGAGTTTCGGATAGGTTTGGGCTGCATTGCCCTCATTTTTCTTATGTTTCGACATCGTTTGTTCAAGCATAAATGGTACCACATTAAGCAAATTAGTTTCGATTTCTGTTTTGATTGAAGCATTAAATTTTTATCTTAATTACGGAGCCATATAAAAAAAATCGTCGAATTTGGAACTCGTATGAGGAATTTATGGTCATTTTACAAAACAATTGGGTTTCTTGATTTTTCATATTAATTACGAAATTGCCACTGAATTCGTATTTAAAATTCTGCATTGTTTGCTAATATTGAAACCAACATATCCCTTTCATTATAAGGTCAAATGTAGTGATTCAAAAGCCTAACTTGACTAAGATTTCACAGGGAATCTAATGGAGGCATAAAAAGCGAGTTTAGGGATCGTTTGGCATGAGAAACAAGGAAGAATAGATGGCAAAAAAATATATAAAATAAGAATTTGTTCATTTGGTCATATTTTGAGTTGGGGAGCTCGGATTTGGGATATTTTGGAGGCGATTTTTACCATATGGATTGGGGTAAGTGTTCTCTACTAGGTTTTGGTTATATTTCATGAATCCATCTTCGTTTTTGGGATTTGATTGATGATTTCAAAGTGAAATTTGGGGTGTTTTGCCTAAGGTTTCATATTATGAATTTTTAAGTTTTGAACATCGATTCGGAGTCGGATTTGAGTGAAATTAGTATGGTTGGACTCATAATTGAATGGGTTGTCATATTTTGAGATTTTTTCCGGTTCCCGAGGTGCGAGCCCGGGTTCTGCAATTTGGTCGATTTTGGGCTTTTGATTAATGATTCGACCTTTTTCAATTGGGATTGGCTCATTTAGCATTGTTTTCTGTATTTGAGTTATTTTTGGTTAGTTTTGATCCATTCAGAGGTCAGAACGTGCATGGTGGCATATTTGGAGCATCGCTTGGCTTGCTTGACACTGGTATTAGCTTGTTCGAGGTAAGTAACTCTTCTAAACTTAGTGATGATGGTATAAAACCCTGAGTTAGGTGTTATGTGATTGGTATTGAGGTGACGAACATCCTAAGTGACGAGCGTGTGGGCATGCACCCTATGAAATGGTACCCTACGGCTCCCATGGCCCAGTATAGTGGTCCTATCTTGTTGATATCTGTGTTTTACCATGTGACAAAGTAATTGTGTTGTCAATCATGTTAGATATCATGTTTACACTTTATGTCGATACTATTGAGATCCACAGTGGTCCTTTATTGCTGTCATTTCATGGACTTTATTGATATTTGTACTCAGTCATGTTCGTGCATTCATACCATATCTCAGTCTCAGTTATTATATATTGATACATCATAATCTTTTTGATGGGCTAGTTTCATGACACTGTGAGCCCGTTAGCGAGAATGGAGATATTGATGACCGAGTATGGCCGAGGGCCTGGTTACGAGGGTATTGATACCATAGCACGTGAGTTGTCTGTGCAACACGTTAGTTGTTCGTGGGTAGCGCTTGGGATGTAGGAGCCCCTCCGAAGTCCGCACACCCCCAGTGAGTGCAGTCGACTATAAATGTGTGTGGATCGAGATACATGCCATTTGCATGCACACATGACATACATGCAGTTGCATGCACGCATGACTTATAGGCATAGAGATGCATTTTTTCTCATGTTATATAGTATCACGTCATTTATGACTTTTTACATACATTGGTATGTGAGTAAAAAGAGGTATTTTTGCACTTGATATTTGGAAAGAAAATGAAACTTCTTACTTAGTGTTCAAAGGATTTTGAGAAAAATCACAATTTTTAAACTTACTTGTATTTTTGGCATTTTTGGCAAAAGATTTGAGTGTCACTAAAATATTTGAAAAGCATGCCTATTTTTCTGAAAACTGTCGGGTTGATCCCTTTTACTTCTGAGATACCTCTTTACTGTTTGTGCTATGCTAATGTGAGATGTTGTATAATACTGGTATGAGACCCGACCTTTTAATAACTCGTCACTACTTTCAACCTAAAGTTAGGTTTGTTACTTACTGAGTACATCGGGTTGGCTATACTTATACTACACTTTTGCACATTGTGTGCATATATTGGCTACAGTTGTTGATGTTTTTGATGGTTGCTGGATTTGAAGATGTACCCGCGTCCCTGTTGCAGATGCCTCCGTTGTTCGAGGTAGTCTTAGATTAAATTGTGTTAGTTATGTACTTTTCAAATAGACTACGTATTTATTTTATTTCCGCTTAGTAAACTCTATTCTTAGAAGCTTATGATTTGTACTACCAGTCCTTAGGGAATGTATAAGATTTAGATAATTCTTTTTGTTTAATTGTCTTATTAATATAAATGGAATTGGATAGTCATTAGTTTGGCTTACCTAGCGGGTTGGGTTAGTTCCATCAAGACTAGTGCATTTTGGGTCGTGGCAGATTGGTATCTGAGCTCTATGTTCATAGGTTCTACAAGTCATGAGCAAGTGTTTAGTAGAGTCTTGCAAATCGATATGATGAAGTCCATAGCTATCTTCGAGAGGCTACATGGAATTTAGGATATACTTCTCATCTTTCTTTCCTTATCGTGCGGCATATTCAGCTTGAAGCGTAATCCTTTGAATTTCTTCCACGCATTAGTATGTGCGCATGAGTGCTCGGTATCAGATGTGCAACGACGGCTTATGATTCCATGGTAGAGGTGTGAAATGGATTTTGACATGTTGACGATGGGCTAGTCTGGAGGACTTGATGCCAGGTTTTGTCTGTGGCTTAAGTACAGAGATTTTGATAGTATGAGCATGCACTTTTGGGACTTATATGTCCGCTGGTGTTCCTATTAGTGGGATTTGTTATTTGATGACTATGTGGTGAGTATGATTTGACTGCGAGATTGTGTTTGGATTGTTCAAATATGATGAGGAGGGTTACTTGAGATGTAGCAAGGACTAATGGGTGTTTGATTTCTGTCTTGATCTGTGTGTCTCGGTTGTGGTGCTTCGGGGTGCTTAAGAGGGAAGTCAGCGACTTATGGGCCTTAGGGCGTTGTGGTTTTGCAATAGGGTCTCTTGTGTGGTGAATTTTGGTTGAGGATAGTGAAGTTCTAACAAGGAGAAGTATCAGTTGAAAGGAAATTTGGAAAGGACATGGAGAAATAGGACAACTTGGTAGTGGGGTGGATCAACACAATAATGGATAATCAGTTTCTTGGGTAATTATGATGTGGCTAGTCTCTACAGGTGTTTCGTGTCAATGCTCTTGGGAATTGGGAAACCTACGTGGCTTGGTTGAGCTAGAGAGATTTAGTTCTGATGGCTTGATCATGTGCTAATGGGTTCGAAAGGTTTTCAATGGTTACTACCATGATCTAAGGTGTACAATCCCTACTGGCGTGGAACATGTTGCAAATAGAGATTTACTCCTAGATGAGATCAAATGGAAGGGTTCTAACTGGTTGAGTATGTAGTCTGCTGTGACTTGGAGTGGATTACGAAGTTCTCGTGTTTTTCATATGATGGCAAGGTATATGCGGTATGTTGTGTGGGATTGATATTTGCATGTGCTAGGTCATCGTTTAGTTTTGGAGGTAAGGTAAGAAATTTGTAGGCAGCATGGACGGTCTCGGCTGACTAACTAAGTGAGGGTACTATTTTGTATGGCCTAAAGAGGGTATATATTTCAGAAAGGACCATGTGTTTGATTTATGGATACTTCACTTGTACTGCAACACTCTCCTGGTTAATCGACTATTGATATTCGTATATTGCTATATGACAAGGAAGAATTTTTGAAGTATTTCCTTACGGGATGATCGTGTGTAAGAGATGTGTTAGACATTCTGGCAGTGGAGTTGGGATCGGATATGGTGATTCGTGTGTCCTATGGATTCGGAGACTGAGAGTCCTCATGAGCGGATTGTTTCATGGTTGGGACTATGAAGTCATGGCCGAAGCTTGCCAGATGATAGTTTGTGTTATGATTCAATCATCCTGTGCTTTTAGAGGTTTATTTATCTATGTGAGTGCATGGTTGAATTGAGGGTCTATTGGTAGGCCCAATTAGGATGTGTATTCTACATCGAGTCGGATTGGTTGGCTCCATAATGCTATTGATGAGGGATGTGCCATTTGGCTGTTGCTAAGAATATTCATGTTCTGAAAATTTCTGTGAGTCACTCTTCTATGCTATGAGGAGTTGTGATTCATTGGTTTTAGGCACACATGGTGCGGTCCTATTGTGGTCGTATAGCGGAATCTGAGCGAGATGTGTAATTGGGTATTTCACGATTGAGGGCGTATTTAGTTGTGTTCTTTCGGATTTTTGTGTGGCATTGTTTCATCTGATTCTCCGCGGTTAGGGTAATGCATTTTAGGTACTTGATGTCGAATATCAAGTGGTTATGGATTTTGAGCAGGGTGACTCCAGGTATATAATATGGACCATCGTTTGGATGTGGGTCATGCATTGCATTGGAGTTATGTAGAGGTATGATCCTTTGTGTTAGGTTCGTGTGTTTTGGTTCTCGGTGTGTGATAAGTTATTAGCATTGCGTTGTGTTGATACCCGTTGATCTTGCAGGACGATTCTCTTGTTTGATGTCATTTTCCATGTTTGAGTACATTTGGAATGTTTCTTATTAGTGCACGGACTGCACAGGTCGTGGCTATAGATTGTATTGATGTGTCATGTCACTAGAATGGTCATGTTAGATGTGATGAGTTCATTGGGCCTAGAATGGGTGTTATCGGATCTGATTGCAGTATATTTGGAAGGACATTATTGTTGTCGGCTTAGAAATTTGCTATACTTCCTATAGAAGGAGAGGGAGTTCTCACAACTGGTTGATCTGATGAATGGTTATAAGTTTCTACGTTTTTCTTTTATCATGAGCAATACACAAAGCTTTAGAACGAGGTTTTGTTTGACATGAGGTTTATTACCAGTATTGGGTTGTTTTGAGCAGCTACTGTGATCAGAATTTTTACTACGAATATGCGAGTCGTGTGGTATGTTGGGTGATTACATCTTGGGTTTTGGTTATGACATGATATAGTGTAATAACCCGGTCATTCGTTCTGAGAGTTATAGCCCCGTTTCCCCCATTTCTGCTTATTTATATGTTGTTCAACTGTGTTGAGCTGTATCGAGTTGGTAGTTTGGGTTCGTAGTAGTTTTGGAAGGAAATGAACAATTATGAGCATTACTCTCATAATTAGAAAGCTAAGTTAGTAAAGTCAACCGGAAATTTATTTATGAATGAACGAATTGGGAATGTTTATTTTATGGAGATTTCCGGTCGGTAGTGGAAAATTAACTATCGGGGTCGGAGTGGAATTTCGGAAGTGGGAGTAAGTTCGTAGTGTCGTTTTTTATGTGTGTGCAAGTTTTCAGGTCAATCGGATGTGTTTTGGGTGGTTTCGACATCATTGGTGGAATTTAGAAATTTCTAAGTTCATAGGCTTGAATCCGAAGCTTGGTGTTTTGGCATTATTTTGGGTGATTCTAATGTTCCACTAAGTTTGAATAAGGTTATGAGATGTGTTGGCATGTTTGGTTGGGGTCCCGAGTGCCTCGGGTGAGTTTCAAGTGAGTCTGCACAATATCTAACTTCGAACAAGCATAGCTCTCAATATATGAAGAGTTATATGGTTCATAACCTATCAAATTAAAGTTCTTTGATTCTAGTTTCAAACTCATCAAACCGTACATCCGTTGGAGATTTCTACAAGATGTTATGATCTTTTTACTAAATGGTGATAGCATAGCTACGCGAGTCTGCGTAGCTTACGCACCATTGTGTAGGCAAAATCAACATGGAAGTGAAGGGAGGGTTAAGCTGCGTAGCCAATTTGCGTAGGCTACACAACGAGCCTATCAACTCATTTTCTATAAATCAAGGGAGCTTAGGGGAGAGAGAAAAAGATAACATTTTTGGGCTATGTTTTGGATTCTAGAGAGAAGGAGGAGCACCTTTAATCCTAATACACATCAAATGTGAGTTTATGATATTTTTATAATGGATTAACACTATTTAATGGTAGTATTAACATCTACATGCATTAAAATTCATAGGAATTTCTCTAATCATCGAGAATTATTCAAAAGGGTCAAGTTAGGGTTTGATCTACAAGAGGTAAATTATCTACCCTACACTTAAATACAACTATGGATTAAGTATTTGGAATGTATTGTGAAGTAGAAAGTACCAATTGGTTAAAGAATTATGCTAGTCCTTGAAATGGGTATTGTGAGTTAGGGTTCTTGAATGGAGAAGAAGATCAATAGTGAATTTTTTGAATCTTGTTAGGATGGTTGGTGATTCTAGTGATTCAATAACTTAATAATGATTAATTATTGAATCATATAACCTAGATTGGGGCTTAAAGTCCAAAGATGAAATATATAAAGGATAAAAGGGATATGTATGGGCGAATTGGGCGTGTTCAAGACTTTAATAGAAGATTTGAGGGTCGAGTTTGATTTGGGGATTTGAAGGACCAAATGAGGTTGGATGTTGATAAATTTGGTATGGTTGGACTCGTGAGTGAATGAGCTTTCTAAGTTTGTATTTCTTTTCGGATTTTGAGACGTGGGCCCGGGGGCCGACTTTGGCCAATTTCGGGAATTATGCTTAATTTTGATAATTTTCGAGTGGGCTTTGTTCCTTAGTATATATTAATGATATAAATCTGATTTTGGTTAGATTTGGAGCAATCGGAGGCCGAGTCTAGAGGCAAAGGCTTTGTGGGCTAGGATTATAGTTGGTTTGAGGTAAGTAACAGTTTTAACTCTGGCTTTGAGGGTATAAACCCAAAAAATGATATCATGTGATTGTTTGGTGGTGATACCCACACTAGGTGATGGGCTTGTCAGTGTGAACCACGAGGGATTGAGACTTGGTCCGTCCCGTGAGGCCTAATGGATATTATTTATTGGTTCTGTGTTTACTTGTTGTTGAACTTGTTTTCCTTCATGTTAGAGATCATTTTTAGGCTTTATTCATGCTCAATATTATTTGAATTCAGTCGTAGAAGTTATTGTACATGTTTATCTCGGTCTCTAGTACTTGCTAATATGTTCTGATACTTGATGTGGCTTGTGTCCCCTTATTTATTGATGATGTTAAGGCTAGTAGGGTACATGACTGGGTGAGACTGATGGCCTTATTGTGAGCATATTAATACCATAGTGCGTGAGCTTTCCGCGCAGCACATGAGCTGTCCATGCGGATTTAGGTATTGATAATATAGCACGTGAGTTGTCCGTGCTAGAGCATATTTTGGCATGTGAGTTGTCCGTGCTTGGAGCATATTTTGGCACGTGAGTTGTCCATTCTTAGAGAATATTATGGTACGTGAGTTGTCTGTGCCTAGAGCTTGGGCTTTGGGAGCCCCTCCGGAGTTGAGTGTATTGAGTGTTAAGTGCCGAGTGTGAGTGATTAGTGATGAAGTGACATTGTTGTGAGATAGTATTTATTTGTGTGGTTGCTGCATTTATCTATTAAATTTCTTAGTGGTATTTATAGAGTTATGGAATTTACCTGTTTATTTATGTTATTTTTAAATTGTGAAAATGAATAATTGGATTGTTTTACATAGCTCGTCAGTAGTACTCAGAGCCTTAGTTATTTCCATTACTACTGACTCTGTTGTACTCATATTACACCATGCACTATATGTGCAGATCCAGGGAAGTTAGAAGGCGGAAATCGTTGAGTTCAGCCCGGCTATCTGTGGAGACTGCAAGGTAGCTGCTAGCATCCGCAAGACCTTGTTACTCCTTTTGTCATTTCATGTTTTGGTTAGTTTATATATCTTAGTTCATAGTTTTAGACACTCATGACTTAGTGACACCCGGTTGTTTGGGGTTGTTTTCGCACTTTATATTAATATTATTTAGAGTTTATTTGGTTTATGAAAAATTTAAAGGATTGAAATGTTTTATGTATTTCATATAATTGATTTAGTAGTAATATTTTTTGAAATAGGCTTGCCTTGTAACATGATAGGCACCATCATGACCATTTTTAGATTTCTGGTCTTGACAAGTTGGTATCAGAGCCTAGGTTACATAGGTCTCACGAGTCATGAGCGGGTTTAGTAGAGTCTTGCGGATCGGTATGGAGACATCTGTACTTATATTTGAGAGGTTGCAGAACCTTTAGGAAATTTCACAGTCTTGGATTCTTATCGTGCGCTCTATGTATTCTAGTAACTGAACAACTGTTATTCTCTCACAGATGGTGAGGACTCGTGCTACCGGTAAAGAGGGTGAATCATCAGCTAGGTCCGCGAGAGGCTGAGGCCGCGGTAGGGGCCGTGTTAGGGGCAGAGTTATTGCCAGCGCAACAGCTGGGGCAGTAACTTCAGTTCCTCCAGTTATTTCCGCTCAGGGTCAGGTCCTTGAGGTAGATATTCTGGCGGAACCAGCTCAAGCACCACATGTGCCTCTTGTTATTCCAGGCCTTCAGGAGGCCCTGGCCTAGATTCTGTCAGTATGTACGGGTCTTGCTCAGGCGGATTCGACTACTTCTCAGGCCGGAGGAGGCACTCATACTCCTGTCTCCCCCACACCTGAGCATTGCATTCAGGGACATCAAACACTGGGGGCACCTCCAGCCCAGCCAGTTGTAGCTGATCAGGACTATGTAGCTCATGTTATGCCAGAGTATGAGCAGTGCAGATTGGGGAGGTTTGGTAGACTCCAGCCTCCGTCATTTAGTGGTGTTGAGGGTGAGGATGCATAGGGTTTCTTAGACAAGTGTCAGAGGATGCTTCGGACTGCGGGTATTCTGGAGACCAGTGGGGTCTCGTTCACTACTTTCCAGTTCTCTGGGGCTGCACTTAATTGGTGGGAGGCTTACGAGAGGCGTAGGCCATTTGATGCAGCTTGGCAGCAGTTCTCCATTCTATTTTTGGAGAAGTTTGTACCTAAGTCCTGCATAGAGGAGTTGTGCAGGCAGTTTGAGCATCTTCATAAGAGTGAGATGTCTATTACACAGTACGAGATGTGGTTATCTGAGTTGGCTTGTCGTACGGTTGGGTTGGTTCAAACAGACCACGAACGGATTAGGTTATTTGTAGATGGTCTCAGTTTTGAGCTTCGATTGCTTATGACCAGGGAGAGAATATCTGGTGCTACCTTTGATGAGGTCGTCAACATTGCTCTACAGATTGAGATGGTTCGAGGTCAAGAGAAGGCCGAGAGGGAGGCTAAGAGGCCTCGTAGTCAGAGTGGTTTCAGTGGTGTTCCTCAGGGAAGTCGGGTTCATCAGGGTCAGTTTCAATAGGACCGGTCATCATTCAGTGCACTATCAGCGCATGGTTTTCATCATGCCTTGTCCGCTCATGTATCGCATGGTAGTTCTTTCGGGTATCAGGAGCAGCAGTTTTATTAGAGGACGGGTTATTTCGAGTGCGGGGATTTTGGCCACATTATGAGAAATTGCCCTAGGCTGTTGGGTAGGACTCCACAGCGGGGTGCTCGTCCACTAGCACCAGCACCAGCTCCTCCACCACCCGCCCAACCAGCTATGGGTGGTGTTCAGCCAGCTAGGGGAAGATCCCAGTCATATAGGGGTTGCCCGAGAGGGAGTGGCAGATCAGGGGGGTGGTCAGGCCTGTTTCTATGCCCTCCCAGGTAGACCAGATGATTTTGCTTTAGATGATGTGATCCCAGGTATGTTTCTATACTCGTTCGAGGATGAACATTTGTTTAAGATGGGGAGAATGTAACGACCCTGTCTTTCATTCTGAGAGTTATAGCCCAGTTTCCCCCATGTTTTCTTATTTATGTGTTGTTCAAGTGTGTTGAGTTGTATCGAGTTGGTAGGTTTGGGTTCGTAGTAGTTTTGGAAGGAAATGAACAATTACTCTCTTAATTAGAAATATAAGTTAGAAAAGTCAATCGGAAATTTATTTATGAGTAAACGAATTCGGAATATTTATTTGATGGCGAAATTGAGTTTTTGGAGATTTTCGATTGGCAGTGGAAAACTAGCTATCGTGGTCGGAATGGAAATGTGGAAGTGGGAGCAGGTCTGTAGTGTCATTTTGGATGTGTGTGCAAATTTTCAGGTCAATCAGCCGTGTTTTGGGTGGTTTTAACGTCATTAGTGGAATTTAGAAGTTTCTAAGTTCGTAGGCTTGAATCCGAGGGGAATTTTGTGTTTTGGCATTGTTTTGGGTGTTTCGAAGGTTCGACTAAGTTTGAATAAGGTTATGAGATGTGTTGGCATGTTTGGTTGAGGTCTGGAGTGCCTCAGGTGAGTTTCAAGTGAGTCTGCACAATATCTACCTTCAAACGAGCATAGCTCTCAATATATGAAAATATTTATGGTGTATAAGCTATCAAATTAAAGATATTTGTGTCTAGTTTCCAACTTATCAAACCGTTCATCAATTGGATATATCTACAAGAAGTTATGACCTTTTTACTAAATGGTGACAGAACAGGTACACGAGTCTGCATAGCCGACGCACCATTGCGTAGGAAAAATCAGCATGGAAGTGAAGTGAGAATTATGATGCATAGCCAATCTGCGTAGGCTACACAACTCATTTTCTATAAATCAAGGGAGCTTCGGGGAGAGAGAAAAAGATAACATCTTTGTGCTAAGTTTTGGATTCTACAGAGAACGTGGAGCACCCTCAATCCAAATACACATCAAAGGTGAGTTTTATGATATTTTTATAATTGATTAACAGTAGTTAATGGTAGTATTAACATCTACATAGATTGAAATTCATAGGAATTTCTCTAATCATCAAGAATCATTCAAAAGGGTTCAAGTTACGGTTTGATCTATAAGAGGTAAATTCTCCACCCTACACTTAAATACAACTATGGATTAAGTATTTGGAATGTATTGTAAAGTAGAAAGTACCAATTGGTTGAGAAATTATGTTAGTCCTTGAAATGGGTATTGTGAGTTAGGGTTCTTGAATGGAGAATAAGATGAATAGTGAATTATTTGAATCTCGTTAGGATGGATGGTGATTCTAGTGCTTCAATAACTTAATAATGATTAATTATTGAATCATATAAACTAGATTGGGGCTTAAACGCCAAGGATGAAATCTATTAAGGATAAAAGGGATATGTATGGGCGAATTGGTCTTGTTGAAGACTTTAATTGAAGATTTGAGGGTCGAGTTTGATTTGGGGATTTGAGGGACCAAATGATGTTGGATTTTTATAAATTATGTATGGTTGGACTCGTGAGTGAATGTGCTTTCTAAGTTTGTAATTCTTGTCGGATTTTGAGAAGTGGGCCTGGGGCCCGGGTTTGGCCAATTTCGGGAATTGTGCTTAATTTGATAATTTTCGAGTGGGCTTTGTTCCTTAGTATATATTTATGATATAAATCTGAATTTGGTTAGATTCGGAGCAATCGGAAGCCGAATCTTGACGCAAAGGCATTGTGGGCTAGGATTTTAGCCGGTTTGAGGTAAGTAACAGTTTTAACTCTGGCTTTGAGGCTATAAACCCGAAGAAAATGATATCATGTGATGGTTTGGTGGTGATACACACACTAGGTGACGTGCGTGTGGGTGTGCACCGTGAGGGATAGAGACTTGGTCCGTCCCGTGACACACAGATCAAGACAGAAATCAAGAAAATGGTTCTATGTTTACTTGTTGTTGAACTTGTTTTCCTTCATGTTAGAGATCATGTTTAGGCTTTATTCATGCTCCAATATTATTTCAATTCAGTCGTAGAAGTTATTGTACATGTTTACCTCAGTCTCTATTACTTGTTAATATGTTGTGATACTTGATGTGGGCTGTGTCCACTTGTTTGTTGTTGATGGTGAGGCTAGTGAGGTACATGATTGAGTGAGACAGATGGCCTGGTTTTGAGGATATAAATACCATAGCGCGTGAGCTGTTCGCACAACACGTGAGCGGTCCATGCCGATCCGGGTATTCATATTATGGCACGTGAGCTGTCTGTGCTTAGAGAATATTTTGGCACGTGAGTTGTCCGTGCTTAGAGCATATTTTGGCACGTGAGTTGTCCGTGCCTAGATCTTGGGCTTTGTGAGCCCCTCCAAAGTTGAGTGTATTGAGTGTATTGAGTGTTGAGTGCTGAGTGCGAGTGATGAGTGATAAAGTGACATTGCTGTGAGATAGTATTTATTTGTGTGGTTGCTGCATTTATCTATTAAATTTCTTTGTGGCATTTACAGAGTTATAGAATTTACCTGTTTATTTGTGTTATTTTTAAATTGTGAAAATAAATAATTGGACTGTTTTACTTAGCTCGTCACTACTACTCAGTTCCTTATTTATTTATGTTACTACTGAGTCGGTTGTACTTATACTACACCATGCACTATATGTGCAGATCCAGGGAAGTTGGAAGGTGGAAATCATTGAGTTTAGGCCGACTATCTGTGGAGACTGCAAGGTAGCTGTTAGAATCTGCAGGACCTTGTTACTCCTCTTGCCATTTCTTCTTTTGGACAGTTTATATATCTTAGTTCATAGTTTTAGACGCTCATGACTTAGTGACACCCTGATGTTTGGGGCTGTTTTCGCACATTATATTAATATTATTTAGATTTGGTTTGGTTAGTGAAAAATCTAAAGGTTTGAGATGTTTTATTTATTTCATATAATTGATTTAGTAGTTATATTTTGGAAATAGGCTTCCCTTGTAACACGATAGGCGCCATCACAATCATGTTTGGATTTTGGGTTGTGACATATAACTTGCTCGGGCTTATACAGTGTGTAGATGAGAAGTTCGGGTCTTGTAGTAAATTCCGGATGTTTAAAATTAGATTTTGTGGTTTACAGACTAAGGTTGAAGTAATGATCTTCAGTTATGTTGTGCTGTCGGGCCTATATGGAATAGGGTGACGGGACCACCCCCGTGTATGTGCATGGCAAGGTTACACGTCGGGTTGACGGCTTAGAAACAACTCTTCACACGTTTGAGGACGAACGTATATTTAAGTTGGGGAGAATGTAACGACCTGACCAGTCATTTTGAGCATTTGCATTTTGCTTCGCAGTTTCGAAGCACGAGCAGCTCCGTATGATGTATTAGGACTTGTGTGAAAAATTTGAGTTCATTCCAAGTTGATTTGATATGTTTCGGCACGAGTTTTTGGAAATCGAAAAATCAAAAGTTCATTTAGTTTGATTTGAGGCGCGTTTCGTCGTTTCAATGTTGTTATGCATGATTTGAGGCCTTGGGTTGAACCATATTATGTTATGGGACTTGTTAGTATGTTCGTACGGGGTGCTGTGGGGCTGGGGTGAGTTTCGGATAGGTTTAGGCTGCATTACGCTCGGTTTTCTATGTTTCGACGTCGTTTCTTCAAGCATAAATGGTACCACATTAAGCAACTGAGCTCCAATTTCTGTTTTGATTGAGTATTAGATCCATATTGTAATTAAGGAGCCATAGCAAAAATAATCGTCGAATTTGGAACTCGTATGAGGAATTTATTGTCATTTTACAAACAAATTGGGTTGCTAGATTTTTCAGACTATTTAC
Source organism: Nicotiana knightiana (assembly GCA_005239525.1). Classification (NCBI taxonomy): domain Eukaryota; kingdom Viridiplantae; phylum Streptophyta; class Magnoliopsida; order Solanales; family Solanaceae; genus Nicotiana; species Nicotiana knightiana. Next base: position 26,822 of record ML372933.1, on the reverse strand, counting down.
GAAATTGCCACTGAATTTGTATTTAAAAATCTGCACTATTTGCAAATATTGAAACCAACATATCTCCTTCATTATAAGGTCAAATGTAGTGATTCAAAAGCCTAACTTGACTAAAATTTCACAACAAATCTACTGAAGGCATAAAAAGAGAGTTTTGGTATCGTTTGGAATCAGAAACAAGGAAGAATAGCTGGTAGAAAAATATATAAAATAAGAGTTTGTTCATTTGGTCATATTTTGAGTTGGGGAGCTCGGATTTGGGCGATTTCGGACGTGATTTTCACCATATGCACTGGGGTAAGTGTTCTGTACTGGTTTTTGGTTATATTTCATGAATCCATCTTCATTTTTGGGATTTGATTGATGATTTCAAAGTTAATTTTTTGGGGTTTTTCCTAAAGTTTTATAAAGTAAAATTTTAAGTTTTGAACATCGATTCGCAGTCAGATTTGAGTGAAATTAGTATGGTTAGACTCATAATTGAATGGTTTTTGGGATTTGGTGAGTTTTTTCGGGTTCCGAGCCGCAGGCTCGGGTTGTGCAATTCGGCCGATTTTGGGCTTTTGATTACAGATTCGACATTTTTCAATTGGGATTGGTTCATTTAGCATTGTTTGATGAATTTGAGTTGTTATTGGTTAGTTTCGATATGTTCAGAGGTCGGAACGCGCGTGATGGTATATTTGGAGCATCGTTTTGCTTGAAACCTCGATTTAGGTGTTATGTGATTGGTATTGAGGTGACGCGCATGCTAGGTGACGGGCGTATGAGTGTGCACCCTGTGAAATGGGACCATATGGATCCCATGGCCCAATATTATGGCCTTATTTTGTCGATATTTGTGTTTTACCATGTGATAAAGTAATTGAGATGTCAATCATGCTAGATATCATGTTTAGGCTTTATGCCAATACTGTTGAGACCCATAGTGGTCGTTCCTGACTGTTATTTCACAAACTTTATTGATATTTGTACTCAGTCATGTTCATGTATTCATATTATATCTCAGTCTCAATTGTTATCTATTGATACATAATATTCTTGTTGTCGGGCTAGTTTCATGACACTGTGAGCCCGTGAGCGAGACTAGAGAGATAGATGACTGAATAAGGCCGACGGCCTGGTTACGAGGATATTAATACCATAGCATGTGAGTTGTCCATGCAGCGCGTGAGATGTCCGTGCGGATCCAAATATTGATATCATAGCACGTGAGTTGTCCGTGCGTAGAGCTTGAGCTATAGGAGCCCCTCCGGAGTCTGAACACCCCTAGTGAGCGTTGTCGACTATAAACGTGTGTGGAACAAAGTAGGACTGAAGCATCTCTACTGCAAACTGAAACAATACATGTGATAACAGCGTCAGATGACTTAGCCTCAGGCCTGGCTAGAAAAGCATATCGTTGGGACTGGGCCCTACACTCTGTAATACATTTCTAGATGGCCTCTAGCTGGCTGGCCTCCGCCTCTAGCATCCTGAGCCCTACCTTTAATGGCCTGACCACCACCTCTTGCTACTTGACCCCTACCTCTAGTTGGCTGAGCGGGCGATGAAGCACTTGGTTCCGGGACCATATCACGAGAACCCTGATGCTGTGAACTGCTCGATGCGCGAGGGAAAAATTGGCAATGTGCCTCGCATCATCACAAGTATAACAGGAACTCGGCTCCTATGACTGCTGAACCTGAAACTCACCCTGTCGACCTGAATAACCACCCTGAAAACTCTAGAGCGGAGGTTCACTAATAGGGGCTGGTGGTGCATTTTAGGCTAGCTTGTCGGAATAAGGCATATGAGGGCCACGTCCACCAGAAGCACCGTGGGATGCTTGGAGTACTAAATCAAACGGCCTGGGAGGATGGACTATACCAAAAGTATCCCTGCCTCCAGACGAGGCACCACTAAACCCACCGAAATGACAAGGCCTCTTGTCAAACTACTAACCTCCCCCCTGTGCAAGAACCATGTCTACTTGCCTGACAACATTGGTAGCCGCCTGAAAAGAAATCTCACTCCTAGTATCCTTAGCCATCTGCAACTTGATAGGCTGAGCAAGTCCTTCAATAAACCTCCTCACCCTCTCTCTCTCGTGGTAGGAAGCAGAAGAATAACATGACGGGCCAAATCCAAAAACAGGTCTCATACTGAGTAACACTCATACTGCTTTGTCGGAGACGCTTGAACTGCCGACGATACTCCTCTCTCAATGTGACAGGAAGCAACTTCTCAAGAAATATCCAAGAGAACTAGTCTCAAGTAAGTTTAGGCGACCTAGATGGTCTGGCCAATACAAAATCCTTCCACCGTCTCTTGGCGGAACCCGTTAACTGAAACACAACAAAATCGCGCCCATTAGTCTCAATTATCCCTATGTTCTGCAGAACCTCATGGCAGCGGTCAAGATAATCCTTTAAGTCCTCAGAAGGTGCGCCACTGAAGTGAACTAGAAACAACTTGGTGAACTTGTCCAATCTCAATAAGCCCTCGAAAGATACTGGTGGTCCATCACCGGCCTGTGCCGCAACAACCGGTTGAACTACTCCGACTGGTTGAGCTGCTAGAGTTTCATACTTGGGAGCCATCTGCTCTGGAGTGTGAGTAGCAGGAGTCTGTGCTCTTCCTCCAGCCTGAGAGATGGGTGGTGCCATGGGAAATATGCTAGTTTAGGCCACACTATCCATCAGGCCCACCAAACGGACCAAAGCGTCCTAAAGTACTAGGGTTGGAATGAACCCCTCTGTAACCTGAGTTGGTCCGACAGGAACAGTCTAGGCTAGAACCTCCTTGTCAAACTCTACTTAAGGCTCAATTTTTGGTGCTGCTTCTCAAGCTCAGGGCTGTGCTTTTCCCCTGCCTCGGCCTTTGGCATGGCCTCGGCCTCAACCTCTACCCCTCGTACGAGCTGCCACTGGGGGCTCTGGCTGCTACTCAGGACAATATGTGGTACAATTTCTCTCCATCTGCGACAGAATAAGAGTAGAAGAGTTCAATTAGCAATGAGAAAACAAAATTGCACGATAGAGAAGAATGGAAGTGAAATCTGTTCCTAAACTTCATAGCCTCTGAAGATAAGTAAAGATGTCTTTGTACCGATCCTCCAGACTCAACTAAGCATGCTCGTGAATTTTCAGACCTAGGAAACCTAGTGCTATGGTACGAACTTGTCACGACCCATAATCCCTACCTTTAAGACCATGATGGCACCTAACATTTCTCTTGCTAGGCAAGCTAATGTCAGAAGATTCTTTATGCCAATTTTAGTCAAATTCAATAATGGAATCAATTAAAATAAATAGAAGCTAAAACTGAAATGCGGAATAACATAAAACCCATAATATCTGATACATTTCGGATCAGGAGTCACAACTCACAAGCTTCTAAGATTGTCTACACACAGTCTGGATGAAATAAAACTGTTTTGAATGAAAAAAAACAGCAAAATAGGAAAATTGAAAAGGGACTCCAAGGCCTGCGAACGCCGGAAGATCTACCTTGAGTCTCCAATAAGCACGCCTAAACTGCTAAGCATCACGATCAGCTTGGGCCGGTACCAAAATCTACACAAGAAGTGCAGAGTGTAGTATAATTACAACTAACCGCATTTACTCGTAAGTGTCGAGCATAACCTCAATGAAGTAGTGACAAGGCTATTACATGATATCCACATAACAAACTTGTGCAGATAGCAGTATATGTACAAGATAACAACAAGTAACAACTAAATATGAGCTATTGGGAGGGGGGTATGCTAAAGGGGGTACAAGATATAAGATATATAGCGTAAATTAATTAAACACAATAAAGAAAATTGCACGGCATCACCCTTCGTGCTTTCACTCTAAACCTTAAAATGAAACAATGATATTGAACGACATCACCCTTCGTGCTTTTACTCTCAACCTCAGAATATAAATAAATATATACGGCACGGAATAACCCTTCGTACGTTAACTCTCATAACATGGCACGACATCACCCTTCGTGCATTAACACTCACAATATGGCACGACATCACCCTTTCGTGCATTAACACTCAGAATATGGCACAACATCGCTCTTCGTGCTTTAACATTCTCTGTTACCACATAACAATCAACAAGTAATAACAGGGAGATAGGATCAACAAGAACAAGCCTTACTTCAACAATGGTTCCACAATTCCAATCTCAACTTTGGAATCTATCTCAATTATCACAAAAACTCATAAACACGGTAAGAACAATCAATTGCACAAATAACTAGTCTAAGCATGGATAACATGATCAAAGTACGTAATAATTACAAGGAATAAGTCTCACCTGCATGCTTCAACCCAACAACAACGCAAAGGTACTCGTCACCTCACATATACGTTATATCCAACATCTGAACATGTAGCAATTAAACAAACAAGTCTTAATCCCTCAAGTCAAGGTTAACCATGAAACATACCTCGCTCCAAAAGGTCCACCCAAAGCTCAATCACGGCTTTTCCTTTCAAGCAGGCCTCCAAACTAATAGAATCTAGCAAACTACTAACCAAACGATTCAAAATAAGCCTTAGGAACAACCCATGATTGCCATGGATTCGATTTAGGTCATTATTGAAAAAGTAAACAAAAGTCAACCCCCTGGCTCGCTTGGTCCAATCTCGAAGTTCGGACCAAAACCCAATTACCCATTCACCCCCGAGCCCGGTTATATAACTTGTTTTGGAATCCGACCTCAGTTTGAGGTCTAAATCTCCATTTTACAAAAATCTCTAATTCTACCCAAAACCCCCAATTTCCACCATGAAATCTTAGGAAATGTAGTGAAAGACTGAAAGAAACTAGTTTACAAACACTTACCAATGGTTTCGGGATGAAGGGATCTTTGAAAAATAGCCTCTAGGGTTTTCATGTATTAAAAATTTGAAGAATAAGCAAAAATCATGTCTAAGTCCCAATTTGATCAGTTGCAGATGTCACATTTCCGACCTGGGGTTAGCAAACCAAATGTGCACACAAGTTTTGAAACATCATCCAAACTTTCTCGCGCGATCATATCACCAAAATAACACTTAGAACTACGAATTGAACAACAAATCAAATGAAATTTTCAAGAAAACTTTGAAACTTCTATTTTCACAAACGAACGTCCGAATCACGTCAAACCATCTCTATTTCTTACCAAATTTGACAAACACGTCATAAATATAGTATGGACCTATACCCGGTTCCGGAACCAAAATACATACCCCATATCCAAAAAGTCAAACATTGTTCAAACATTTCAAAGTTATTAATCCTTTAACTTTCAAATTTCAACAAGGTGCGATAACTCGGGCTAGAGACTTCCGAATTCGATTCTGGGCATATGCTCAGGTCCCAAATCAAGGTACAGACCCATCAGAACCGTCAAAACATGAATGTGGGTCCGTTTATTCTTAAAACATTGACCAAAGCCAACTCAAATAGATTTTAAGGCAAAAATTTCATATTTTCTCAGTTTTTAACATAAAAGCTTTTCGAAAAAATGCCTGGTTTGTTAACACAAATAGAGGAAGGATAAAATGAGGTATTTAAGGCTTCAAAGCGCATAATCAAGTTCTAAAACATAAGATGACCAATCGGGTCATCACGTGATGGCTTGGTTTTGTAATAATGGGTTTCGAAGAGTTCTTGATGATTTCTACCATGCCTAGGGATAGGTGTTTTTGACAGGCATTAAAAGTATGTTGTATATTGTGATTTTCTCTGGGATAGGGGTCGAGTGGAAGGTTTCTGGCTGATGGAATGTGTATTCTTCTTATGATTCACGATTGATATGAGGTTCTCGTGTTTTTACATAATGGCATGATAGATGTGGTACAGTGTCACGACCCAAATCCTAAGCCGGCCGTGATGGTGCCTATCGTGGAACTAGGCTATCCAACAATCGCATAGTTATAGTTCCTTATCAAAATTTCAAACCCATTATCAACATTTCATAAACTTATATAAATTTATGAATCTTTTAAGAAAACAAAATAGCTAAGCAGTCTACAACCAACCCCAAGATCCGGAGCCCACATGTCATGAGAAGCTAAGGATAATACCAAAAATTCTACTGTCATAATACAAAATCTCAGAACGAAGAAGTAAGTACAAAATAAGAAAGGGAAACAGAGATGATGCGGATGCTGAACAACTACCTCTATGTCCCCACTCCGACTTCGCACGAAAATAGATGACTAACGCTCGATACCAGCACCTGTATCTGCACACAGGGGTGCAGGGAGTAACGTGAGTACGCCAACTCAGCAGTAATGAAAATACATCAAGTCCAAGCAGTAAAAAACACATAAGATCAAATCATCTGTTCACACACAACCTTTCTTTCCAACGGTATATATATATATATATATATGAAATCAACATGTTTTGAAAGATAATTTCAGTAAAATCCTTTGAAAAATGTGTTTTCCAACAATTTCAGAAATAAAAATACCTAGAGAGTTTAGTGTAAAATGAAATAAATCATAAATAGCCCCTCGGTCCAAAAGATGAATCATAAATCTCCCCTCGGGCAGAACATCACTCAGCATACCTCACAATCACTCAGTATCAGCCCCTCGGGCAACCTTACTGTCACTCATGCCTCCCAATCACTCGTCACTCGCCACTCGCACTCAGTAGGTACCTGCGCTCACTGGGGGGTGTACAGACTCCGGAGGGGCTCCTTCACCCCAAGCGCTAAAAGTCAAGCCACCTCGTAGCATCTCATATCCTCATGATCTGGCCCTCGGCCTCACTCAGTCAGAAAACTCTCAGTAAGCCCCTCGGGCTATTAGTAAAATGGGGTACTCGACCCAAAAAACATCATTTTATAACTCAAATAGTGTAGATAAGGATGAATTTTGAAAACAGTTAAGCATAATATGACTGAGTGTAAATCATAAATCAACACAGTGAGGAAATAGAAGTAAAAAGCCCCCAGGGGGTCTAAACAAGTCGGTGCAAGGCCCCAAGCATGGCTTACAGCCCAAATATAGCAATAGTTTTAGATCACAATTTAAAATATGACTTAGAGTAAAATACGCAACTCAATAGTTTTCGCGGAAAGGACCAAGTCCAAGTCCAAATCAGTGCATGCTACACACTCGCCATCTGGTATGTACGCCACTCCAATTCTAGTGAAGAAATACAAAGTCCAGGGTTTCATACCCTCAAGACAAGATTTATAGTCATTGCTTACCTCAACCCGGCCCAAATACTAATCCGCGATGCTCTTGCCTCTCGAATCGGCTCCCGACTGCTCCGAATCTAGCCAAAACCAGATTAACATTATCAATAAATGCTAAAGGAACAAGGCCCAATCAAAAACTACCAATTTTAGGCACAATTCCCGAAGTTGGAAAAACTCGAGCCCCGAGCCCACGTCTCGGAATTCGATAAAAATGGCATCACAAGAATCCTCATCATTTCCCGAGTATACACATATAAAATGTATCAAAATACGACCACAAACAACCCCCCCCCCCCCAAGTTACGCCATTCAATCTACTAATTACAAGCCTAATCCATCACATACTAACATAGAATCGAGTTTATAGTCCGAGAAACTTACCTCCTCCGAAGACCCTCGAAATTCTTCTCCAAATTGCTCTCAAAATTACTCAACCCGCATGCAAAAGTGATGAGAAATGCCAAAAATTCGCAGAGGCATGTATTTATACTTCCTGCCCAGTTAAACCGCACCTGCGCAAGATTTTCTTCACCTGCGGACCCGCACCAGCGGTCCCAGGTGTGCACCTGCGAAAATGACTTAAGTCCGGGCTTCCGCACCTGCGGCCCTCTACTCGCACCTGCGGGCTCGCAGACGCGACCAGGCGTCCGCACTTGTGCTCCCTGGCTAGGTCCCCCTCTTCCGCACCTACGCAAGGACCATCGCACATGTGGCTCCCCATCCGCAGGTGTGGCCACACCAGTAAAATTGCACCAGCAGCAGCTTTGCTGCAAATTCCTAAGTCCAAACCTCTCTGTTAACCATCCGAAATCAATCCCGTGCCCCTCGGGACCCCATCCAAATATACCAACACATCCCACAACCTCATTCAAACTTAGTAAAGCCTTTGAAACACCAATGACAACGCAAAAACACCAAAATCACATCAAATCCAAGCCTATGAACTTTGAAACTTCTAAATTTAACCAAGGATGCCGAAACCATCCAAAACACATCCGATTGACCTTAAAATTTGCACACATACTCAGAATGACATTATGAACTTGATCCAACTTCTGAAATTCCATTACGACCCCGAGTGGCACCTCCTACCATATAAAGCCTCATATAGAGCCATCTGGATACTTGATTGAGAACTATTATTATATGCAAACTCCGCGAGTGGAAGAAACTAGTCCTGTGAATGCCCAAAATCAATGACACAGGCACGCAACATATCCTCCAAAATCTGAATAGTACGCTCCGATTGCCCGTCGGTCTGAGGATGAAATGATGTGCTCAACTCAACCTGAGTACCTAACTCCCTCTGCACGACTCTCAAAAACTAATATGTGAACTAAGTACCTCTATCAGAAATGATAGAAACTGGAACACCATGCGATCGGACAATCTCCCTGATGTAAATATCACCTAACACTCAGAAGAATAAGTAGTACCAACAGGAATGAAGTGCACGAACTTGGTCAACCGATCCACAATAACCCATATAGCATCAAACATTCTCGAAGTCTGTGAAGCCCAGCTACGAAGTCCATGGTGATTCACTCCCACTTCCAATTGGGAATATATAATCTCTGAAACAATCCCCCCGGTCTATGGTGCTCATACTTGACTTGCTGACAGTTGAGTAAGCGAGCCACGAACTCAACAATGTCCCTCTCCATCTGCATCCACCAATAATGATGTCTCAGATCCTGGTACATCTTTGCGGCACCTGGATGGATGGAATACCGTAAACTATGGGCCTCAGCTAGAATCAAATCTCGAAGCCCATACACATTGGGCACGCAAATCCGACCATGTATCCTTATGACCCCATCATCACTAATAACCACATCCCTGGAATCATCGCGATGGACCCTCTCCTGACGAACGAGCAAGTGTGGATAATATTACTGGCAAGCTATAATCTGATCATAAAGAGAAGACATGGAAACTACACAAGCCAATACACGTGGGGGCTCTGATAGATCTAATCTCACCAACTAACCCACTAAAGCATGAACATAAAGTGCTAAAGGTCGATCTGCTGCTGGAAGGTAGGTTAGACTCCCCAAACTCTCCGCTCTGCGACTTAGGGCATCGACCACTACATTGGCCTTCCCCGGATGATATAGAATAGTGAGGTCATAATCCTTGTGAAGCTCCAACCATCTCCTCTGGTGCAAATTCAGATCCTTCTACTTAAGCAGATCCAGCAAACTACGGTGATTAGTGAAATTCTCACAATGCACTCCATACAAATAATGACACCAAATCAGCAAGGCATGCACAATAGATGCTAGCTCAAGATCGTGCACTGGATAATTCTTCTCGTGCACCTTCAACTGTCTGTACGCGTAGGCAATCACTCTACCGTCCTGCATCAAAATCGCTCCAAGGCCAACTCTCGAGGCATCACAGTAAACTATATAAGAACCTGAACCTATAGGCAAAACCAATACCAGAGCTGTACTCAAAGATGAATTGACCTTCTGAAAGCTCTCCTCACACTCCTCAGTCCACCTGAACTGAGCACCCTTCTGGGTCAACCTAGTCATAGGTGCTGCAATAGATGAAATTCCCTCGACAAAACGGCGATAGTCCCCTGCCAAACAAGGGAAACTACGAATCTCGGTAGCCGATGATGGCCTAGGACAGCTCTGCACTGCCTTTATCTTTTTTGGATCAACTTGAATACCCTCACTGGACACCCGTGACCTAAGAACGCTAGTGAATCAAGCTAGAACTGACACTTCAAAAGTTTTGCATACAACTTCTTCTCCCTCAAGGTTTGAAGCACAACTCTAAAATGTTACTCATGATCATTCTAAGAACGGGAGTACACCAAGATATCGTCAATAGACACGATGGCGAAAGAATCCAGACAAGGCCGAAATACAGTGTGCATCAAGTGCATAAAGGCTGCTGGGGCATTGGTCTGCCCGAAAGATATAACCAGAAACTCATAATGACCATATCTAGTCCTGAAGGCAGTCTTCGAGATGTCTGGCCCCCGAATCGTCAACTGATGATAGTCAGAATGCAAGTCAATCTTGGTAAATACCCTGGCACCCTGCAACTGCTCAAACAAGTCATCTATACGAGGCAGGGGTTACCGGTTTTTCACTGTAACCCTGTTCAGTTGCCGTTAATCAATACACATGCGCATAGAACCATCCTTCTTGTTCACAAACAACACAGGTGCACCCTAAGGTGACACACTAAGCCAAATGAATCCCTTGTCCAAGAGTTCCCTGAATCTGCTCCTTTAAATCCTTTAGCTCCACTGGTGCCATACGATAAGGTGGAATAGAAATAGGCTGAGTGCCTGGCACTAGGTCAATACCAAAGTCAATGTCCCTATCAGGTGGCATGCCTGGCGGATCTGCAAGAAACACGTCGGGAAAGTCACGGACCACAGGAACTGGCCCCCACCCCTAGCTGTTTGGGTGGGTGGCCAGGTAACTGGAGCCGAAGTCGAGGGCTTGCCCCTTTTTTGAGAAGAACCACCAGAACGATGGGGACGCTGCCTCCACATGTGCCAAAACTCTCCGCACTCAAAACAACTCCCTGGAGTTGGAGAAAGGGACAGATAGAAACCCCTTGCACGAGAATGACTACTAGAAGAATCATGCATAAAAGAACTCTGAACTGGTGGTGCTTGAGCTACACTCTAGGCTGGGAGGGCACCAAATAAAGAGCGGCCTGGCTGAGAACTGCGAGGACCATGCTGAGAATATGCACCACTATAGGCTGGGTAGGCTGACTGAGGAGGCATGAATGAATGACCTCTACCATTGTGAAACTACCCCCCTGGAAGGAGCACCACTAGAACCACCTGATCTACGAGGCCTCTTGCCCTCCCTCTCCTCCCGCTCCTAGCGGCGAACCGACTCAATATATCAAGAAATATCAACCACCTACTCGAAGGTAGCACTCGATACCCTCTCCCGAGTCATAAAAGGGCGGAGCTGATAAGTGAGGCCATCCACAAACCTCCTAATCCTCTCCCTATCGGTAGGAACCAACTCGGTGGCATGGCGAGCCAACTATGAAAACCGCATCTCATACTACGCCACTGATAGCTCCCACTTACGCAACTACTTAAACTTCCTACGCTGCTCCTCCTTGTGAGATTGGGGTACATACTTCTCCAAAAAGAAAGATATTGGAGAACTGCTTCCAGGTGAGGGGTGCTTAACCAATAGGCCTACGCCTCTCAAAGGACTCTCACCACGTAAAAGCAGCCTTAGAGAACTGAAAAGTAGCAAACGAGACCTCGCTGGTCTCCATAATTCCATTAGTACGAAGCATCCTCTGATTCTTATCCTGAAAACTCTGGGCATCCTCGCCTTCAGCACCACTGAATATCGGAGGCTCAAGTCTACTAAATCTCTCCAGTCTACGTTGCTCATCCTCTGGCATAGCCGACCACGAAGTCCCGAAATGGAGTAACCGGCTGGGCTGGACCGCTCTCGATGCCTGGTGGCACAGAGTAACTTGCTCAGATGTCGGGGCAACTGGAGTCTGACTGCCTCCCCTGGCCTGAGAAGTAGCGGCAACTGCCTGAGCAAGGGTGGTACATACCGTCAAGATCTGAGCCAAGGTCTCCTGAAGTCCCAGAATAACAATAGTCACTGCCGGTGGCTGAGCCTGTCCCACTGGAGCATCTGCAGTGGGGACCTAATCCTGAATGGTAGGTGGACCCTCTGGTACTGCCCCGGCTACTACACGGGCTGGTCCCCTACCTCTACCACTGCCTCGACCGCGGCCTCGACCCCTAGCTGGTGGTTGGTCACCCTGATCGGTAGTGCGAGTCCTCACCATTTGTGAGAGAATGAAACATCAGAATTTTAGATTTGCAGAATCAACAAAATGGCACGATAGAATTCAAGAAAAAATGAGATTGTTCCTAAGGGTTCTACAACCTCTCGAAGATAAGTACATACGTCTCCGGACTGATCCGCGAGACTTTACTAAACCTGCTCATGACCGTTGAGTCCTATGCAACCTAGGCTCTGATAGCAACTTGTCACGACCCCAAATCCTTGGCCGGCCGTGATGGCGCCTATCGTGGAACTAGGCTAGCCAACAATTGCATATTTACAGTTCCTTATCAAAATTTCAAACCCATTATCAAGATTTCATAAACTTATATAAATTTCTTAATCTTTTAAGAAAAACAAAATAGCTAAACAATCTACAACCATCCCCAAAATCTGGAGCTAACATGTCATGAGCATCTAAGGATAATACCAAAAATTCAAATGTCGTAATACAAATTCTCAGAATGAAGAACTAAGTAACAAATAAGAAAAGGAAATAGAGATGCTGCGGACGCTTAATAGCTACATATATGTCACGACTCCGGCTTCGAACGGAAGTAGATGACTAACGCTCGATACCAACATCTGTATCTGCACACAGGGGTGCACGGAGTAACATGAGCACGCCAATTCAGCAGTAATGAAAATAAATCAAGTCCAAGCAGTAAGAAACACATAAGATCAAATCATCAGTTCACAATAAGCACAACTTTTCTTTCCAATAGTATATATATATATATATATATATATATATATATATATATATATAAGCCAATTTCAGTAAAATCCTTTGAAAAATGTGTTTTCAAACAATTTCATAAATAAAAATAACCGGAGAGTTTAGTGTCAAATCAAATAAATCATAAATGGCCCCTCGTGCCAAAACATGAATCATAAATCGACCCTCGGGCAGAACATCACTCAGCATACCTCACAATCACTCAGTATCAGCCCCTCGGGAAACTTCACTGTGACTCATGCCTCCCAATCACACGTAACTCGGCACTCGACACTCGCACTTAGTAGGTACTTACGCTCACTAGGGGTGTGTATAGACTCCGAAGGAGCTTCTTCAACCCAAGTGCTAAAAATTAAGCTACCTCGTGTCATCTCATATCCTTACGATCATCCCCTCGGCCTCACTCAGTCAGAAAACTCTCAGTAACCCCTTCGAGCTATCAGCATAACAGGGTACTTGACCAAAAAACATCATTTTATAACTCAAATAGTGTAAATAAGGCTGAGTTTCGAAAACAGTTAAGCATAATATGACTGAGTGTAAATCATAAATCAACACACTGAGGAAATAGCAGTAAAAAGCCCCCAAGGGGTCTGAACAAGTTGGCGCAAGGCCCCACACATGTCTTACAACCCAAATATAGCAATAGTTTTAGAACACAATTTAACATATGATTTAGAGTAAAATACGCAACTCAATAGTTGTCGCGGAAAGGACCAAGTCCAAATCTAAATCAGTGCACGCTACACACTTACCATCTGGCATATGTGCCACTCCAAAACTAGTGAGGAAATACGATGTCCGGGGTTTCATACTCTCAAGACAAGATTTATAGTCATTACTTACCTCAACCCGACCCAAATACTAATCTGCGATGCTCTTGCCTCTCGAATCGGCTCCCGACTGCTCCGAATCTAACCAAAACCAGATTAACATTATCAATACACGCTAAAGGAACAAGGACCAATCAAAAACTACCATTTTTAGACACAATTCCTGAAATTGGCCAAACCCGAGCCCCGAGCCCACGTCTCAGAATTCAATAAAAATTGCATCATAAGAATCCTCATCATTTCCCGAGTCTACACATATAAAATGCATCAAAATTCGACCACAAACAACCCCTAAATTACTTAATTATAAGTCTTAATTTCCTAAGTCTTAAACCCCTAATTTATTCCATTTAATCCACTAATTCCAAGCCTAATCTGTCACATAATAACATAGAATCGAGTTTATAGTCTGAGAAACTTACCTCCACCGAAGACCCTCGAAATCCTTCTCCAAATTGCTCTCAAAATGACTCCACCCGCATACAAAAGTGATGATAAATGCCAAAATTTTGCGGAGGCACATATTTATACTTCCCGCCCAGTTAAACCGCACCTGAGGAAGATTTTCCGCACAAGCGGTTCAGGGTGCGCACCTGCGAAAATGCATTAAGTCCGGAGTTCCGCACCTGCGGCCCTCTTCTCGCACCTGCGGGCTAGCAGGCGCGACCAGGAATTTGCACCTGTACTCCTTGGTTAGGTCCCCCTCTTCCGCACCTGCACAAGGACCATCGCACATGCGGCCATCGCACATGTTGCTCCCCATCCGCAGGTGCGGCCACACTAGTAAAATGGAACCACTAAGTCCAAACCTCCGTTAACCATCCGAAATTAATCCCGAGCCCCTCGGGACCCCAAACAAACATACCAACACATCTCATAACCTCATTAAAAATTAGTTGAGCCTTCGAAACACCAAAAACAACGCAAAAACACCAAAATCACATTAAATTCAAGCCTATGAACTTTGAAACTTCTAAATTTCACCAAGGATGCCAAAACCATCCAAAACACATCTGATTGACCTGAAAATTTTCACACATGTCCAATATGACATTACAAACCTTCTCCAACTTGCGAAATTCCATTCCGACTCCAATAGCATATTTTCCCTATCGACCAGAAAATCACCAAAAACTAACGTTTGGCAATTCAAGTCTAATGGACATCAAAACTTAATTATGAACACACTCCTAAGTCCCAAATCATCTAACAAAGCTATCTGAGCCATAAAATCTACATTCTGATGTCGTTTACCAATACATCAACTCCCAGTTGACTTTTTCAACTATTAAGCCAATTTAAGAGACTACGTGTCTCAGTTCTCACCACGACCACTTCGAGCCTGAACCAGCCGACCCCAACACAATATAATAGGCTAAGAAACATATGGTAAAGCAGAAATAGGGGAAACAGAGCTAATCTCATAGAAGGACCAGCCAGGTCATTACATACAATGTGTGGGGTTGAGGTTTGTATGTACGAGGTTGTGGTTCTGTTCGTAGAGAAGGTCATAAGTTCTAAATTGCTTGGACAATTTTAGAGGTTTATAATAATGCTGGAACTATCTGGTATCACCTAAAATGGGTCCACATTTCAGAAGGCACACCATGTTTTGACTTAAGACTGCTTTAATAGTATTACAGTAATCACCTGGTTGTTGACTGTTGATGTTCAAATTTTACTAGTGGTGCAGAAGATTTTTGGGAGTATTTACCGTGAGAGGATTGTATATGAGGGTGTGAAATTCATTTGAATGGTGGAGTTGGTATCGGATATGGAGATCCTTGTATTCTATGGATTCGAAGACTGGAAGGGTTCTCATAAGTATATTTTTCTTTGGTTACGGATTGTGAAGGTATGTTATGAGGTTGACGGCTGCTTGTATGTGTTATGGATATGTTATTACGGAATTTTTGGAATGTTAGTTACCTATTTGTGGATGATCGGATTTGATTTGGGGTCTAATGGGTAAGCCTAATAAGAATAAGTGATCTACATTGGATCAGGTTTGTTTACTCTGCACAGCTATTGCTGAGAGGTGTTAGTTAGAGTTGATATTATTCACCTATGATATATTCTAGTTATTTCTATGTTACGATGGGTTGTGATACAGTTGACTATTTATACGTATGCCGCAGTTCTGTTTGGGCCTTGTGGCGGAATTCGAGCGAGCTAACTCTTGGGGTGTTGAATGGCTGATTGTGCCTTGGTTATGGTCTTCCTATTTGTGGCATATTCTGCTATATGTTTCTCCATGATTATGAACATGCACTTTGCATGTTTGTTGTTTACATACATATGGTTGTGATTGTGAGCATCATGGCTCATGGTATTTACATGTAGACATGTGTTTGGATTAGGTCACACATTGCGGCAAAGTTATATTGGGATATGATCCTTTGTGTTTATTTTGTGTGTTTTGGTTCTCAAGTAAGTGATAGGTTCATAGCATTGCACTTTGTGGTAATATATGTTTATCATGTGAGATGGTTGTCTCATCTGATTCTCTCTCCATCATTAGGTACATTAAAGTTGCTGTTTGTTTGATACATGGATTGCACGGTATGTAGATCGAGGTGGTTATGGTGTGGCGTGCCGGTCGAGCAACATATACTGTACGAGATGAGGTTATTTTTAGGCCCCGTAGACAAAATTTTCCATGAAATTTAAGGTTTTATGGTGCCGAAGTAGGAAAATGTGTTGGCCGCGCTACAGACTTTTTAGGTTGTGCAATACATTGTAGAGTTAGTGAAATTTTTTTGCAACACATGGCATTTCTGCGGTCAATTTTGAAGACCATTTTGTGGTCCAATATGCGGCCGCATAACTATTTCACGGGCCGCACTTTCATCGTAGAACCAACATGAGGATTTTCTTGAGGGAGGTTTCGCGGTCCATTATGTGACTGCATAATTACTCTACAGACTGCAGATCGGCCGCAAAAAAGAGCACTCTGTGATTGCAGAGTTGGGTTCGGAAGATCCATTTTGTGTAGTTTATAAGCCAACCCTAATTTGATTAAAAGCTATTGAGGCTCATTTTGAAGGAAAAAACCAGTTGTTTTAGATAGAAGGGGAGTATTTTAGACGGAGGATAAGAAGTTTCAACTATACTACTTATGCATTCTTACTCAATCTTGAAGAATCAATGAAGCCACTCACTAGGCCATCAACTTTCCGCGTAAATCCTTTTCCTAAGCTTTCATGCAAGTTGTTTTGGGGTCTAAGTGAGCTGTGGAGTAGGAGTTGGGTCATGCATGTGGCAATGGGAGGTGGTATGTGGGGTTGTTGAACTATTATGGTAGATTCTTTTTGAGATTGATTGAGGGAATAATGGATTACCACTATAAAGCCGTCTAATTGTATAGTAGGTATTTAATGAAATTCCCAAGAGGCTTATATCGTGAGAGATCTTCTAATTATGATTCAAATTATTCATCTTCCTATAGATTGAAATCCCTAGGATTCTTGAAACGTGCAGTAATTAAAAGGAAATCTCAAACGAGGTATGTTGGCTAAACTCTTCTTATAAAATTGGATTTTATGAATTCCTTATTAATTGTAAGCATAGTTGACCAAGCTTCCGCCCTTATTGTGCTAAATAGTCACAAATTCTTGGATACATTACATGTATAATTTCTCAAATCATGTCTTAATTTCTTTATACATGTGTTATTCCCTCCATTTGGGGAATAGTCCAAATAATATCTATTTATCAAATTGGTATCAATTCAATTCATGGCTCCATTGAAATTACTATGCTCGTCTTGGTAAATGTTTCCAATGTCTTGTAAACCCTTATGTATTCATTGAGTGGAGGCTATAATTTTCTGGATGAATATAAGTGACTTTAAATGCTTCCTAATATATGACAAATGAAAGAATTAAAGTATGAAATATGAAATGCAGCCATCGTGCCAAGAATGATGATTTACGTGTGGGTGCAAGAGTGCCACTAAAAATGAAAGGAAGTATGAAAGGCTATAAATATCATATGATCCTTTTTATGATAAATGCTTTTGGGAGTATCGTTAGGTCACTGAGGAGGTCCGGATTATAAATGCCCAAGCCTGAAACTACACGTGCCGGTGTAAGGATTGATTGAGGGAGACATTCCCAATTATATTATATTGAGATTATTCCCCTTAATTGGGATGGGTTGATTGTTAGCAAAGATAATGTCGACCCACTAGGCATTCTGGTGAGACAACTTAGCTTATTGGGCAGAGATCGGACGCCATGTCGCGCATATGGTGGCGTTGTGTTTATATGTTGATCCTCATACTTTGGGGTGAGATGGCTTAGCCGGTTGGGTAGCGATCGGACTCCATGCCATGTTCATGGTGGTGTATCAGTAATAAGGATCTTCCAACCAAAACTGAAAATGTTTACTTGAAGTCTTACTTTGTTTTAACTTGACATTTAAATATTATTGGTATACTAATTTTTTCCATGTTTCTCTCCTTATGCTGGCATCCTATTTTCACGAGGGGGTACTTAGCTCTACATACTAATACTATACCATATGTACTAACGTCCCTTTTGCCAAGGACGCTACATCTTTAATGGCTACAGGTGGTTTCACAGCAGGCGGCATCGATCATTGCTAGCAGTACACCCTCTACTCAGCAGATTTTGGTGAGCCCAATTCTACTTCGGGGCCCTTTGTCACTTGATATTATACATTGTGTTTTGAGATATAATCGAGGCCTTGTCACCGACACTTTCATACTATTATTTTGTCCCATTTAGAGGTTCTATACACATAGTGTGGGTTAGGTTTTGATTTGGGGAAAATGACTCTATATCTTGTGGTTAACAGATGTTCCACTTTTTAATATGAACGTAAAATCTTTTGGTAAATTCTAAATGAAGCCCCCGTTAAGTAATAAAAGATGATGCTACACACTTTATCCTCTTCACAAACATATTTATTGTTATTGATCCTAAAATAAATCTTGGGTAAGGTTGGCTAGAAGGCATCAAATAGACTTTCTTGACTTGGATATCTCGGTTAAGCGTAGATTGTGCTCCCAAAGGTCGGGGCGTGACAAATACTGGACCTAAAATGAGTGCTATCTGTCACGACCCAAACTAATGGGCTGCGACGAGCACGTTGTGTAAAGACCCGTAAAATTTAATGGCTAAATATATTGTCCAAATAGGTCCCCGTGTTGTTATAACTGTATAAATTCTTAAAATGGACCCTTTTTGAGTAAAAAGTACCCCAGGACGTAAAGGATTCAGATTTATGAAGGTCTGCGGTCCACTATGCGATCGCAGATCAGGTATGCAGACCGCATAGTGGTCACATACCTGGACAGTTTGTTATCCATTTTGAGGACATCTATGCGGCCTAGAATGCGATCACATTTCACGAATGCGGGCCACATAGTTATCGCATTCTTGCACCTTGACTTTTGCGGAGGGAGTTATGCAACATACTAAGCGATCACATAACAGGTATGCGGACCGCATAGTGGTCACATACCTGGGAAATCTGCTTTTCATTTTGGCCTATTTGAGGGCCATTTATGTGACAGGAATGCGGTCGCATTCCTAACCGTATTTCTGCTTCGGGACTGTTAAAATACTAATTTTATAACCGACCCCCAGTTCATTAAAACACTTACCCCTTTCATTTTAAGCCTATTTTCTGATAAATTATAGAGAGGAGAGAGTGGGTTCTAGAGAGAGTGGGTTCCAACTCCATCAAATTTTTTCCTCCATCACTACTCAGGCCTGGAATTGATTAAGTAGGGCACAATTTTCTTCACTACAAGAGGTAAGCTTCCACCCCATCTACCTTAATATCAAGATTTTTGTTAGAATGAAACATGGTTAGGTGAGTTCATGAAGATTGGGGTAGGAGTCTTGCACGCATGTAACCAACTAGTCATAATCTAGTAAAAGGAAACAAGTTAACGTAATCTTTCACTAAAAAGAGGCCATTTAATCTAAAGGAACACCTAGTGTTCGATAGAATGCTCAAGTGAGTTAAAGACACGATCATTATTCCTAATTCTAAGTTCAATTATGTCACATTGTGAACTAGATTGAAGGTGCTAGAAGGTCCGGTGAATTGTGGTAGAAAGTAAAAGGGGAATTCTGATTCAAGGTATGTATGGCTAACTTTAATCTTCGTAGAGTCACCTTGTTGGTGTCCGAACACACGGTATGAAATTCCTGCTTGAGCATATTTGAATTGACTGTCCTGTTGTGTCGAGGTGTAAGATTTCATTCTCTGATTTTCTTAGTCAATTACCATGCTAATTATGATTGTGAAGGGTGATTCTTTGTGCTTATCCTACCATGTGTAAGGTTTGGTAAATGTTCAAATATGTCAATATGGCAGTATGTGCTACTAAATGAAAGAATTTTAACGTACTCTAATGTGGAATCTAAGGGCCGAGTGTGGCAAAACATGAAAAGAAACTGTGGATTGATTTAATAAAGTTAAGTAATGATGGCAACACCATATGTGAATTACTGTTTGGTGAGGATTATTGTGCCTTGACTTCATATAGTTGTTGGTTGATATGAACTTACGTTCTTGATGATGAAGATCCCTGTGATATAATTGTTGGTTATTGTTGCTATGAAATGTGAATGTACAGTGGGATAAGGTTGCGCGCCGTAGCACGAATTCATAAGGGTGAAGTGCGATTGTATGGTGGGATTGGGTTGCGCGCTGCAACCTGAAGTAATAAGGGTGGAGAGGTAATAAGGGTGAAATGTGAATGTACGGTGGGATCGGTGGAAATATTCATTTGTAACTATCTGTATATATGTGTGGTACTTGTGTGGTTACCTTGACATTGTTCCAATTGTGTACTATTTGACTCTACCTGGAATAAACTTTGTTCGTACATGCAACGGTACTAACGTCCCTTTTGACGGTGGCGCTACATCTTTTATATGGATGTAGGTGGTTCCACAGCAGGTAGCTCAGACCGCCGATAGTGGTGTTTCCCCTTCATACTTTTAGCAGATCCGGCGAGCTCCACTTTCTCTCGGGGCCGTGTGTAGTCTATATCATCTCTTTTGTATATTTTATGTCTTTTAAGGTATAGCCGGGGCCTTATTGTCGGCAGGGTATTGTGCAAACCCTTAGTACTGTTAGAGGCTCCGCAGACATGATGTGTGTTGTACATATAGGTATTTTGGGCAGCAAATGTGTTTACTAGTAATCGGGGTCCGATTCTGAATTATTATATGTTTTGTGATTATCAAATGTTGAAATGATAAAGGATGAAATGAACTCAAGTAGTAGACTCATGTTTAAACTCTAAATTTCTAATTCATGGGGGAGAAGGAAAAGACTGTCACGCCCCAAAACCGAGGGACGGGACAAGCACTCAACCGGGTGACCACAGTCGAGTGAACCTGATTTGCCTTTCCTACCCAACGCCCTTCCCCGTGATTATATCATCCATTATTTATGTGAAATAGTGAGATAAGCTTAAAAGTGTTTGATTACCACAATAAATCCAGTTTTTCCTCATTTACCTTGTTATACTAGATTTCCCAAAACATACATAATAGATACAACACTTCCAAATACGGACAACGATTATGAGCAAATAAAACCGCTACCCAAATATATATATATATACACCCACATAGTGTCTACGGAGCCTCTAAGAGTATTAGGAGTTTATACCATTCTTGATGGCAATAAGGCCCCGGCTATACCTTACAATACATAATATACTCAAAAGGAGATTGCATGAACTACACATGGCCCCGAGAGGAAGTGGGGCTCACCAGTATAGTTGAGAAAGGATGAGGAGAAAGCACCACTAACGGCGAGCTGAGCAACCTGCTATGGACCCACCTACATCCATATAAAAAGATGTAGCGCCTCCGGCAAAAAGGACGTTAGTACTGTGGAATAGTACTAGTATATATGAACAAACTTTATCACAAGTAGAATCAAATAATACACAATTGAGAGACAGTAATAGAACCAATCAATCAATGCAGGTGGAAAGAAATAGCCAAAATCAACAAGTTTCACAATCTCTCCTTTTCCCTTTCAACATCACCATATTCAAGAGTTTCCCGGATTTTTCATTTCGATAGTGATAATGATCACATTCAATCCTTATTACCTCGGCCACCCTTATTACCTCACATCTCATCAAGCTTATTACTTCGTATTGCGGTTCGCAACCCGATCTCACCTGACAATCATATTTTATAACAGCAACCACAAACAATTACATCACAAGAATTATCATTTCAAGGAATCACAAGTTTACGTCCACCATTCATATATTTGGGACAAGGGCACAGTAACTCTCCCCAAGTAGTAATTCATATACAAGGCATTGCCATAATTGTTCAACTCATTCACATCATTTTACTATACCCTTTTTCATTACCTATCACGCACGATTTTCCTTATCCATTATATACATTCCCACACTTGGGAACATTAACCTTCTTTCATTCATTAACACCTACTTTCATATTGATACCCTCGAGTATGTACAAGATTTGCACATAATAAGACAGGCACATCAAAAAACTTTTCACAGTCTCATCTAGTACGGTAGTATGGCAATCAACTCGGATAGTCAGAGAATAGAATCTTACGTCTCAACACATTTGGACAATGAATTCATATGTTTTCAAACAAGGTACACAAACCATATGATCGGACCCAACAGGAGGATTCTACAAAGGTTAAAGTTAGCCATACATACCTCCAATCGGGATTTCTCCTTAATTTCTATCTCAAATCACAAGACCTTCTAGCACCTTCAATCTAATTCACAATGCGGCACATTTAAACTTAGAATTAGGAATCATGAACATGTCTTGAACTCATTTGAGCTTTCTATCAAACACTAGGTGTTCCTTCAGATTAAATAACCCCTTTTTAGTGAAAGGTTACTCCAACCTATTTTACTTTACTAGATTATGATAAATTGGGTACATGCATGCAAGATTCTTAACCCCGTCTTTATGAACAATCCTACCCAGGTTTCATTTTAACAAAAATCTGGAAATTAAGGTTAATGAGGTAGAAGCTTACCTCTTAGAGTGAAGTAATTTGTGTCCTACTTGATTAGTTCCAAGCTTGAGCGACGAAGGACGACCAATTTGATGAACTTAGGACTTTCTCTCTATAAAACCCACTCTTTCCTCTCTCTGATATATCAGAAAATGGTTAAAATTTGAAGGGCAGGGGTGTTCTAGTGAACTAGGGTCGGGTTTTAAAAAAACTAGAAAAATAGGGCCGGACACAAGAATGCGATTAGGAATACGATTGCATTCCTGACATGCGGTCCGCGGAATCGACCACATAATGGCCCTCAAGATGGGCCAAAATTCAAAAAACACTACCTAGGTATGCGACCATTGCGCGGTCCGCATACACGTTATACGATCGCATAATACGTCGCATAACTTCCCTCCCAAAACCAAAGGCAACAATGCGACATATATGTGATCCGCATAACTGAAATGTGATCGCACATTGGACCGCATAGCTGACCTCAAAAGGGGCTGTGATCTGCCCGTGTATCCGACCATTATGCGGTCCCCATACTTGAAATGAGTAACGGTGGAAATCTTCATTTGTAACTATCTGTATATATGTGTGGTACCTTGACATTGTTCCAATTGTGAACTATTTGACTCTACCTGGAATAAACTTTGTTCATACATACAACGGTACTAACGTCCCTTGTGCCGGTAGCGCTACATCTTTTATATGGATGTAGGTGGTTCCACAACAGGTAGCTCAGACCGCCGATAGTGGTGTTTCCCCTTCATACTTTCAGCAGATCCGGTGAGCTCCACTTCCTCTCGGGGCCGTGTGTAGTCTATATCATCTCTTTTGTATATTTTATGTCTTTTAATGTATAGCCGGGGCCTTATTGTCGGCAGCGTATTGTGTAAACCCTTAGTACTGTTAGGGGCTCCGTAGACATGATGTGGGTTGTAGATATAGGTATTTTGGGCAGTAAATGTGCTTACTAGTAATCGGGGTCCGATTATGAATTATTATATGTTTTGTGATTATCAAATGTTGAAATGATAAAGGATGAAATGAACTCAAGTAGTAGACTCATGTTTAAACTCTAAATTTCTAATTCATGTGGAATAATGTATATTGTAATCACAGGGTAACGCGTTGGGCATGCATGTTTTGTGTTCTCTTAACTAAGTGATTCCTCGATCCTCATTCGAGGAAGAATGATTCTAAGTGGGGGAGAAGGAAAAGACTGTCACGCCCCAAAACCGATGGGACGGGACAAGCACTCAACCGGGTGACCACAGTCAATTGAACCTGATTTGCCTTTCCTACCCAACGCCCTTCCCCGTGATTATATCATCCATTATTTATGTGAAATAGTGAGATAAGCTTAAAAGTGTGTGATTACCACAATAAATCCAGTTTTTCCTCATTTACCTTGTTATACTAGATTTCCCAAAAAATACATAATAGATACAACACTTCCAAATACGGACCACGATTATGAGCAAATAAAATCGCTACCCAAATATATATATATATATATAAACCCACATAGTGTCTACGGAGCCTCTAAGAGTATTAGGAGTTTATACCATACTTGGTGGCAACAAGGCCCCTACTATACCTTACAATACATAATATACTCAAAAGGAGATGGCATGAACTACACATGGCCCCGAGAGGAAGTGGGGCTCACCAGTGTAGCTGAGAAAGGATGAGAAGAAAGCACCACTAACGGCGAGCTGAGCAACCTGCTATGGACCCACCTACATCCATATAAAAAGATGTAGCGCCCCCGGCAAAAGGGACGTTAGTACTGTGGAATAGTACTAGTATGTATGAACAAACTTTATCCCAAGTACAATCAAACAATACACAATTGAGAGACAGTAATAGAACCAATCAATCAATGCAGGATGAAAGAATTAGCCAAAATCAACAAGTTTCACAATCTCTCCTTTTTCCCTTTCAACATCACCATATTCAAGAGTTTCCCGGATTTTTCATTTCGATAGTGATAATGATCACATTCCATCCTTATTACCTCGGCCACCCTTATTACCTCACATCTCATCAAGCTTATTACATCGTGTTGCGGTGCGCAACCCGATCTCACCTGACAATCATATTTTATAACAGCAACCACAAACAATTACATCACAAGAATTATCATTTCAAGGAATCACAAGTTCACGTCCACCATTTATATATTTGGGCCCAAGGCACAATAACTCTCCCTAAGTAGTAATTCATATACTAGGCATTGCCATAATTGTTCAACTAATTCACATCATTTCACAATACCCTTTTTCATTACCTATCACACACGGTTTTCCTTATCCATTATATACATTCCCACACTTGGGCACATTAACCTTCTTTAATTCATTAACACATACTTTCATATAGATACCCTCGAGTATGTGCAAGCTTTGCACATAATAAGATAGGCACATCAAAAAACGTTTCACAGTCTCATATGGTACGGTAGTATGGCAATCAACTCGGATAATCAGAGAATAGAATCTTACGTCTCAACACATTTGAACAATCAATTCATATGTTTTCAAACAAGGTACACATACCATATGCTCGGACCCAAAAGGAGGATTCTACAAAGGTTAAAGTTAGCCATACATACCTCCAATCGGGATTTTTCCTTAATTTCTATCTCAAATCACCGGACCTTCTAGCACCTTCAATCTAATTCACAATGCGGCACATTTAAACTTAGAATTAGGAATCATGAACATGTCTTGAACTCATTTGAGCTTTCTATCAAACACTAGGTGTTCCTTAAGATTAAATAACCCCTTGTTAGTGAAAGGTTACTCCAACCTATTTTACTTTACTAGATTATGATAAATTGGGTACATGCATGCAAGATTCTTAACCCCATCTTTATGAACTATCCTACCCAGGTTTCATTTTAACAAAAATCTGGAAATTAAGGTTAATGAGGTAGAAGCTTACCTCTTAGAGTGAAGTAATTTGTGTCCTACTTGATTAGTTCCAAGCTTGAGCGACGAAGGAAGACCAATTTGATGAATTTAGGACTTTCTCTCTATAAAACCCACTCTTTCCTCTCTCTGATATATCAGAAAATGGTTAAAAATTGAAGGGGAGGGGTGTTCTAATGAACTAGGGTCGGGTTTTAAAAAAACTAGAAAAATAGGGCCCGACACAAGAATGCGATTAGGAATACGATTGCATTCCTGACATGCGGTACGCGGAATCGACCACATAATTGCCCTCAAGATGGGCCAAAATTGAAAACACACTACCCAGGTATGAGACCATTGTGCGGTCCGCATACACGTTATACGATCGCATAATGCGTCGCATAACTTCCCTCCCAAAACCAAAGGCAACAATGCGACATATATGTGATCCGCATAACTGAAATGTGATCGCACATTGGACCGCATAGCTGACCTCAAAAGGGGCAGTGATCTGCCCGTGTATCCGACCATTATGCGGTCCCCATACTTGAAATGAGTAATGGTGGAAATCTTCATTTGTAACTATCTGTATATATGTGTGGTACTTGTGTTGTTACCTTGACATTGTTCCAATTGTGAACTATTTGACTCTAACTGGAATAAACTTTGTTCATACATACAACAGTACTAACGTCCCTTTTGCCGGTGGCGCTACATCTTTTATATGGATGTAGGTGGTTCCACAACAGGTAGCTCAGACCGCCGATAGTGGTGGTTCCCCTTCATACTTTCAGCAGATCCGGTGAGCTCCACTTCCTCTCGGGGCCGTGTGTAGTCTATATCATCTCTTTTGTATATTTTATGTCTTTTAAGGTATAGTCGGGGCCTTATTTTCGGCAGCGTATTGTGTAAACCCTTAGTACTGTTAGGGGCTCCGTAGACATGATGTGGGTTGTAGATATAGGTATTTTTGGCAGTAAATGTGCTTACTAGTAATCGGGGTCCGATTATGAACTATTATATGTTTTGTGATTATCAAATGTTGAAATAATAAAGGATGAAATGAACTCAAGTAGTAGACTCATGTTTAAACTCTAAATTTCTAATTCATGTGGAATAATGTATATTGTAATCACAGGGTAACGCGTTGGGCATGCATGTTTTGTGTTCTCTTAACTAAGTGATTCCTCGATCCTCATTCGAGGAAGAATGATTCTATGTGGGGGAGAAGGAAAAGACTGTCACGCCCCAAAATCGAGGGACGGGACAAGCACTCAACCGGGTGACCACAGTCAATTGAACCTGATTTGCCTTTCCTACC